>JAJIYU010012308.1:0-14677 GCA_030144865.1 Tinospora cordifolia | reverse complement strand
GTTCGAAGAAGACAATGAAGAAGACGATCGTTGGATTTTATGGTTCGACTGGTTCAACGAAACCAATGAAGAGGACAATCGTTGAAATTTATCGCGGGCAGGTTGGACTGGTTCGCAGACAATTGTTGGATTTGGAATTTTTTTTTAATTCCCAAAGACCCCCCCCCCCCCTCCCTCTTTCTTTCTCTCCAGGACCAAAAAAGGGTCTAAAACACCGCCTAAGCATTAAGGGGGTCTAGGTGGCTAGGCGCCACCTTAACAACACTATTTACTTCTATGTCAAATTTTATTGAGTTTTTACATTTTGAGTTAAAAAATTTGAATTTTATTGAACATTGTTAAATTACACTTGAACTTTGTCCAATTACTTTAGCAAACTTAGATCCACTTTCCACTTTGATGGTCTAGAACCCCAACCTAGTTTACCAGCTTTCAACTCTTGCTAGTTCAATGAGTCGTCAGCCACGACCTCCTTAACTAGAGTAGGTAATGAATCTTGTCGATGCACTGGCTTCCTTGGGGAGGTTTGAATGGTTGACGAGACCTAGGAAGGATTGATGCTATTTGGTAAATAATCATCTTGAGAGTATGAGGATGTTGCATGGTTGTTAGGGATGGAAGTCAAGATAGGAGAAAAGGAATTGCACATAAATGGTGGAACATAAGCCTCTTTACATCTTAGGTTAAGGGTGATATATCTATTTCTCTTCCTCACCCATTTCTAAAACAAGGGAACATTCTCCTAGATCAACCTCAACTTTTTCATCCTCCTCTGAATGGCAAAGAAAATCCAGTTCCTCTTCCAAAACCTCCTCTAAGAAGAACGTAGTCATGATTCTTTCATCAACATCATCGACCTTGTGGCCCTCCCCATCAACTGTCTCCCCTACAAACCCTAGTGTCATTGCTTTTATTTTCCTAAAATAGTTCGCCTTCGTGCTTTGAGTTTCTAAATTGTTTATACAAAAGGTAAGACTCCCTTGGGCTAACCCTCTTCTATATCAATCCATCTAGGAGTACACCACCAATAGCGTTCCTCAAGACATCTCAAACCTATTATCCTTGTTAACTCAAGCGCATCTTCCCTCTCCTATAATTGTACCCTCCACCGTACGCCTAGCTATTCTCTACCCCCTTGGTCCCCTTTCATCAGCCCTTTTACTAGAGAATCAATCTTACTATGAGCAGGCATGTGCACCATTACCTACAATTTTAATATCCTTCTATATACTTCATTCAGCCTAGCCGATCCCAACCCATAGTTATTACCTATTTCGTCCCCTTCTTAAGTCTAGGTCCATCATTTTCCTTCTCTTGGAATCTATTGAGCCCCATCACACGAGGCCCACCATTGCTCTAACCTACACAAGTCTTCCCTCAATAATGATATGCTTCTACTCATGAACCTTCCCCTTCACGTGGAATTTTGCCAAATCAATTTAGTTCGAGACACACGTTTCTTCCTACAAGAGACATGTTTCTTCCTACTATCGCCCCACAACTTTCCTACTTGTTGGACCAATATTATCAACTCCTATTACACAATCAACAACCCTCCCTATGTCCCCCTTTTGCAGCATGCTCCACTTTCATCATCTACCACCTGCAATTGCCAGCGCCTTGTGCTCCCTCGTGCAAATCTCCACCCTCCGATATTTAAAAGGAAAGCTTTGTGACCAATGGGCTCCTACATCGGCACGAGATGTGTAGTCGTTCCCTAAGCAAGGAGTTTCCAAAGGGAGATATGACTCCAATGGTGTAGCTTGAAGACTTTGGCTCTAATTTTCACAATATTAACCTCCAACACTAAACACTCTTGCACTAGTCTACCAAAATTCCTTCTACCTTCACCTTTATATAGCAAAGGTATGTCATTTTACTTGTTTCCTTATCAACCTCCAATAACCTTCCACATAGTCCCCTAGCCTTAGAGAACAAACCTCCCCCTATAGTTGTAAGGGAAGCCCCTGACCCATCCATTCTAGCATCAAATGTATCATTGTTCCTATTTCAAATATAGATAACACTGGTCTTAGTGTTAGAGAATATCCATCATCGAGGATTATTGTCTTCTCTTTTATAGATTGACACCATAAAAGGGTTAAGGGCGCAAGCCTCAAACATCAATGCTAAAGAGACCTTACGATTGAGCTTCCCTGCCGCCTCATTCTCAAAATCATTCCACATGTTTTGTATGTTCACCTAGGATATCACTACTACCAACTCCCATTGTTCTTTTGTGCGTCTTGGGACTATTGTCACGCTAGGCATAATTCCAAGGGTATTCATCTAAGATTTGCATCTTTTTTTCTGTCGTCGATTGTTTGAATAGATTGTTGATCATCATTCTTATAATGTGACCTATAAATACTCCTTAAGCTTCACCCATTCCCTATTATATACCCTTCTCTCTGCTAGCAACCATACATATCTAATGTTACACCTCCTATCCTAGAGATTTATAGGTATTGCACTCTTTTGCTCATCATGGTTTGAATGACAACTATTTCATTATTTCATTTGAGAACTCTTCAGAAGTCACAATGTTCCTACACCTATTCTAGAATCCACTGTGCCATCTCTTGTGTAACCCTCAAATTCTGAATATCTTCCAATGCGCATTCTCTTCTATGTAGAGATGACGGCAATTAGACATTATCCCTAGTTTTATCTCCTTCGAATCAAGCTTTAATGTAGAGATGACTGCCATTTTCTATACAACTGATTCTACAATAAAAGATAAAGGTCATGTTAAAACAACATCCTGTGCCTAATAAATCTCCCAAAATATCTTGACAATCTAAACATTTTTCCTATGACCACATCTAGTTCTAATGCTTGGAGACTTAATCTCCCTCTAGGTTTCTTCTGCAACTAAAGCAACAATGGGCGATCAACATTTAATTTCACAATAAATCATTCTTATAAGGGTGCATCATCGCATGTGCAAACCATATGATAACAATGCAAATGTGCAACTTCATGTCTGCATAAGTTCTTTAGATGAGGAAAAAACATGATCAAAAATGGTGCATTGTGTCAAGGCTCCATTATTGCCAACTAAAAAATGCCACAAACATCTTGATCATAGTTTTAGAAAGCCCGTCTAGAGCAAGCCTTGTGGTCAACCTCAGGCAAAGCATCCCCAAAAACATTCTTGAGGCTAAAGGTCATGGAGGCTTTTGCCTCATCTTTGATCACAATCCAAGGATTGACTCACTTTTAAAAAATTGGCACCAAGTCTTATCTCCACAATTAACAAACCTTTATTTTTTTTTTCTTTTCTAAAAACAACGGACAACTCAAAATACATCATCAAATTTTAGAAGACCTCCAGAGGGCAAGCGTTGAGGCTTACCCCAAAAACCTCAAGGATTAAGAGTCGCTTTTTCAAGTTAAATTAAGTTTTAACTTTTTTCCAAAATTAAATTTTGTCATTATAGGTATAAAACATGGTTATTGTATCAAAGGATTATTCACTTTTCTTTAGAAGAGATTAATGATTTTGCTCTTAAAATAAATTTATCTTCTTATAAACAATAACTCAATAAGAAAAAATAAAATAAAATATATGTACATATATACACACAAGACTTCTTCAAAAAATGATTGTGACTACAATTTGCATTAACTTTGGCCAAAACGTTGCTAAAAGTTAAGAGAAAATTACAGAGACCTAACAATGACATTCTTAAAAATTGGAAACCTAAAATTACAACAGCTTTAACATATGATATATGTTGACTCAGTTCTTCAGAACGATCATAAAATTAGTACAGTTGTACAATTAGAAAATCACTCAAGTTCTATACACAACCATAAAAATAGTACATCTTTTGTATTTTGATGTTTCTTCACTTATGTTTATACTTTTTTAGCATTTATGTCAACCTTTTATTAACTTTGCATTTAAAAATAATTAAAGAAAAAAAATGAGGCGCTCGTATCGCCTCAAGGCTTGCATCTCATCTCATACAAAGAGTCATATCTTCTAAAATCCATGAGGAACTCATAAAAATTATCTATAATAGTATGGTAAACTAAAGTAGTATCTTCTAAAAGATTAAATTAAATTTTTAAAAAACGAGTCGAAAACTACCCTAAACCACATAGAAACACCTTATCCATAACGAGCTCTCAAACTATGCTTTAAAGCAATTAAATCAATAAGAAGCACATTTAAAAAGATCAAAGTAAAGGGTAACCATTTATTCCATAACCTCAACAACTTAATTAAAAAAAGCCTCTTCCTAAATGCAAGGGGCATTTTTTCCCAAATTAATTTACTCTTTGTCATGCATCAAATATCCTATTATATGTCAAGTGGTTTTATAATATTCCCATAACAATCATTGATAACCAACATAATATTCTAGTGCAAGTGTGTGTGTGTATGTGTGTGCATGGCTTCATTATTTATTCAAAACCTACTTAATTTGCTTTCTCTCATTTATCTCCTATTTGGTTACTCGTACCTTTCTCGGTTACCAGTTTCAATTCTATGATTGAATGTTTTTGCAACATATTGCACTCAATTTATTAATAAATTGCCTTATTCAATCTCAAAATTAAAGAAACATATTTCATGCAAATATGCTACTGTTCCAAACAGTGAGTGGAGAATGCCACCAAAACTTCATATAATTAACATTAACAAAAACTTCAGATCTTGCAAGTCACTATTGAAATAAAGAAGCAAAGTGGGGAAAAATAAAATAAAATGAAAATATTTAACCTGAGACTGAAGATGACCACCAAATATATATTGAAGAAGGGTCGTCTCTTGTGAACTAGGATGCAAGGATTTTTCCCCACCAAATTCATCGAGGCACACAGACTGCATTGTATCAATTGCAAACCTGCAGTGTGGAAATCACAACTTTGAACTTGAAACTAGAACCCAACAACATAATTTTCAAGAAAGAGGAATTCCTTGTAAAGTTTGATAATTAAAATAAATAATGCGCTAGGCATAAGTCTAAATTGAGACTAAAGTCCAAAATGAAACCTCATGAACTCATGAGCATCCTCCTGCTTCCCATAGCCAAGATTCCCACCAATATTAGGCAACCTAGAGAGAATGTTCAATGGTGAAAAAGGTTGTAGACTTTGTCTTGCTCGTTGAATATGGGTTTGAAGTTCACAAAAAAAGCACCAATCATTCCTCCTACCTGAGAAACATGCAACAAAAATTACATCATCATGAGGGGTTTCCAATTATGCAATATAAATGAAATTGATAATTGCACCAATGATAATTTTTTTTTCCTACACTCTCTCCGGTGGTCTTTCTCCAATAGGTAGGCAACGAGTGGTCGAGTACAGGATAGACACTGCAGAACAACATTGGCAAAGCAACTGCGCAAAGAAATAGATAAGTATAGCACTTATAACAAAAACACAAATTATAACCACATAAGTATATGTTGTTATATAGACCTATTTCCACAGTTTAGAAGACCACAAGGTGGAAGTCCTGGCCCTTCCCAATTAAAAAGCTTCGTGAACTCCTCATATGAGAAAAGGACCTGCAAGTTCATCATTCAATTAGAGTCAACTCAAAGAAGAGAGAGCTGTACAGTAACTAAATTGAGAACCAAGCACACCTTCTTTATTTGTTGGATGGCTGTGTTGTCCCCAACGTTAACCAGGTTTTGCATTGAATTTAAGGCTGATAATTTAAGCTCCTTGCATTTTAACCTATGCCCAGCTTTCCAATGCTTCGATTGGCAATTTTCGGAACTAGAGATAAATAGTACAATTGGTAGTTAAAAAAATAGAAGTGAAACACAATAAATCAAAGCACAATGATTGTAAATCAACTGACCAATGAAAAAGGAAAAGGTAATTCTATATTATAAAACCAATACACTGACAAACAAGTGTACAAAAACAGATCCCCAAAGAAAAAAATGTGATCCAAGGAAACATGCCAAAAAAAAAAAACCCAAGAACTAGAAAAGGGTGACAGACAAAGAAAATTCATGCAGTCTTGCAAACTCAAGAAAGCCTTTCATAACTACAAAGAAAGAAATATATTGCAATAGTAAATTAAAAAGCTATTCCACTGTGACCAGGAATTCATAACTTCAGATCTTTAAAAAAATAAATAAATAAATAAACCCTTCAATGTAGACAATTAAAGATATAGTTTGTTTACATTATCCTTCCCCAAACCCTACAATAGCAAGAACTTTATGTAATGAATATGGCCATAATTGATGAAATGAAATCATAATATTATATATTTTAATACTTATTTTTTATCTTTTTAGGTTAGGAAATAAAAGGTGAAAGCAGATAAAAAAGAGAGAAAATTCATTAAAAAAAAATCCTTCCATTACAATAGATAAAACGAAATTCCTATGCATCATTTTCTCAAAGAACATTTTTTATGTAATTGTTCATACTAATTTTCAGGTTCTTTTAACCAAAATACTTGCAATGCCTCACATGGACTTCAAAGTGTCTTAAGGAATTTCAAGTTCATATTAATTATGTAACATCAAACGGATACTTTTAAAGCCCAAGTCGAACCCAGGGAAATACTCTAGCTCATTTGCAATCCAAGAAAGAGCTTCCATATGTTACAAAGACAAAAGAATAAATAACAAATAAATAAATAAAAGTTTGAAGAAAATGGAAATTCCCTCATTATGGCACGACCGCTGTCTTTTATTATAGTGTTTTTAGTCAGGAAACTTTCTATATTTAGCAATTGCTTAATTTGTCTTAATTAAGTAGAAACTAGTGAAAACTTCTGATAACAAGAAAATTATGAAAAGAGAATGAATAACCAATATCATAAATAAATTGGACTTTTAAGTTAAAAATGGGATGGTTGAAAAGATCACGCCATAAACTTTTAAAAAATAAATAAATAAATAAAAGGTAACAACCACTAGCTAGATGTCACAAGCCCCATAAAAACCTCATCCCTCTTGTTCAAATTACACAATCAGATTAAATGGATAAAATAGGATGCCTAGAAACTCCATAAGACCATCTAATGGCTATCCTACTGCATGCCATGACCATTAAAGCAAGAGTTTGACAGGTAAAACCAGGTTTGGTTTTATGCGAACTACCAATCTCCCCAAAATTTTAAACCTCGAGCAACAATAATGTCAAGGCATGTTTGACAAACCTCAACTCAATAAGCCTTTTCCCAGCCACTTAGGTCATTAGGTGTGTTATATGAATTTGATTTCTTCACTGTACACAATTGAAAGCCTACATGTAGTTGTATCTTTCTAAAACCACTTCTATCCATGTTATTTGGGTCTTCCTCTACTTCCATCCATGCAGTATATCGTTAAAAACCAAAAAAAAAAAAGTCACTTTTCATAACTGAGACATCTGAGCCTCTTCTTCCTCAAACAAAACATTACCTCTGTTAATTAAACTTAAAGTATTCAGTGCATCAAAACATTCCACACTTTCAACTCAGATTTCTACAACATAACAACCATGATTCGGTCCACAACAAATCATGCCTCAAATTCCTCTACGAAACCTAAAAATAACAACATAGCATCCATCCAAAACTAGTACAATCACATGAATCATTTTAAAAAACAAACAAAAAACAAAAGGAGGCAGAAAATATCAGATGGGCACTAACCAATATCTGACGGCCTTGCAACCGGAGCACTTCTTGCTCGCCCAACTGCCACAACTGGCGCAGCAATCGGCACCGCTGGCGCCGGCGACGGCCAGCATCTGCTCCTGACTCTTCCGACGGCCGCCTTCCCCGGCGGCACTGCCCTCTCCTTCTCCTTCGTCGAAGTTGGCGTCCACCACGAAGTACCTCGACGCTGTGCTCTTCACCAGATGCAGTAATCCGAGAGCGATAACAACAGCAGTTCCGACGAATTGCAGAATCCAATATAGATCGACGGGAATGCCCCACACATTCATCTAATAAACCTTCTTCTTCGCCTGCGTTTCAGATTCGACTCCGCGGTTCTTCTCATCGATCGTTTCCACAACATGTAAACCACAAAACCCCAAATTCATAAAAAATATTAATATCTATATAATTTTCTTTCGTCTTTCTTTCGTTCCCTTTATTTCTTTTTTCTTCGTTCTTATTATTTTTCCGCTTCTTCTCCTTCTTCGCGATCTCTGACTTCTGTTTCTTTTCCTTTTTCTTTGTTTTTTTCGGTTTTGCAGTGAGTTATGAATGAGAGTTGGAGGCGCGCTATAAATACCATGGTCTTCTGGAAGATTTTGGATTAGTGTAGAGCTTCTGGTACGGACTAATGTGTCAAAGCCTTTCCGTCGATTTTCCTTGAGATTTGGGTTCGCTGGAGGGGTTGCGTTTCTTGGGCTGGAAGGAATCGGACGGGCAGTTGATCAGATGGACGGCTCGGATTCTGTCTTCATACGCACAATTCAACGTCATTAGGGATAATAGTGGCTGTTATCTCTTGATGTATTGTCAGCGTTGGCAAGGCACGTGCTATGTGTGGATGCCGAAGTGAGAACTGTGCAGGACTAACTTGAAAGGGCTAATGCCAGGTCGAGTTGAGTTGAAATTTGAGAATGCATTTAGTTGCTAAAGAATTTTTTTAAAAGAAAAAAATATACATATATACATTGATATATATATATATATATATATATTATATAAATTTTAAATAAATTTATATATATATATATATATATATTATTTTAAATAAATTTTCTTCATAAAATGTTATAAAAAAAATTTTACAAGTTTTTTATTAAATTTAATAAAAGTTAGTTTACCGTTGCTGTGACCAATTCATGTCGTTGGATGAAGTCAAATTTTTTTTTTTGGGATCCTAATATCATTCTTTTATGGTTTGACTAATTCACATGAATCTTTATCTATGCACATAACCATGATCTTAAGATGGATCTACCCTCCTCGAAAGATTTGAAAAAGTACAAATAAAAGGTTAGTAGTTGAACAAAAAACCTCGTTCTCGCAACTATTTAATATAATTTAACTCAATTTACATTAAAAATTAGAATCAAATGTAAATCGTGCTTCCAAACTTAGTTTCAATTGGGTTAAATCAGTCATTTAATTTGATACTTTTAAAATATGTTAAATTATAGTAAAACATTTTACATTATTCACTTTTTATTAATTGTATTATATATCAATTTTAACTATAACTACACCAACATCTAAATTTGAAAACTAGTTTTAATTAATCATAGTAATTTAATTATTTTAAACACATCATTTCCATCTACCGTCATATCATAATATAACAAATAAAAATTAAAAATAATTTTATTAAAAAATTACAATTATAAAAAAAAATCAAATAATTTAAAGTAGCATAAGTACTATGAATGACTTGAAAGATTAAGGATTCTAAGTCAATTCCAATCTTCCAGCAGTGTATAGAATGGAAGGGGAAAAAAAAAAAAGAGTTTTAAAGTTACAATTTGGTTCATGGTAGGTTGTGTCGGTAAGTTCCTTAAGCCTCAACCTATGACCAACCCAAATTAATTTGGATTAAGATTTTTTTCAACTTATTCCAACTCAATTAAATTTGTCTAATTTGGTTTGGGTTGGCTTACATCCTATTAGTGCAAAAAAATCGACAAGCACCACTCAATAACAAAGGATGATGATCTAAAACCCACATAAGCTAGAAGTCTTACTTGTACATGTTCGTAAGATAGGGAAAACAAGGGAAAGGATTATCATAAAAAGTATCTATTGCGTGATTAAGGCTACTCCAATCCACGAGTCAAAGACGAATAGGATGAACATAAGCAAGCTGGTGAGTACATAGTAAAATATGAGCTGCCTAACATGAATGTGGTCAAAGGTTTGTATTTATAGAGCAGATGGGTCAATAGGTGAATTGAGTCATAATTGTATAGATGATGCTTGATTGTGATTTGGGTAAGCTGGGGTTAGGGTGTGACTTGTAGATCTCAATATTAGGCCTCCTGGTCGACGCTAATCTTTCAACGTTGCCATGTCGGTGGCACCCTAACGCATCGCATGCATGTTATTAGTCCAAAAACTCAACTTCTTATCTTGTAGGGTAACACTAAAAAGCATGATTTTGTAATAAAATTGTTTAACAATAGACAATCCAAGTCAATAAAGGTCACATGATATGCCTATGTTTGGGTAGTAGGTTTACCACACGTTATTCTTCCTTGCGATGTGTTAATTAGTTATTTGTTGCTAAAAATATGGTTCAAGATCTACCCCTCAAGCTTTGAGTTAGCTTGTTTGCTCAGAGGTTCTACCTTCTCAAAAGTTGGATGGGACACATCTTATATAGCTATGTTAGAGGTGGAATATTATAGTAGAATCTCCACTTATTAAGTTGTTGCATATATAGCTCATATGTGCCAGTATGCATCATGTGACATTTAACCTAGTCTCATAACGTTCTTATCATTAAAACCCTTGATCTTTCTAATAAGATGCACATGTAATGGTTGCGGATGTGGGCTTAATGACTGTATGCTGTATGTGGTAATCCTCGTCTTGTTCACTTGCCACATGGTCATGTCCTTGTCCATCATTCACTAATCCATTTTCTGAGAATGTGGCTATGAATGGGAGCATTAGTGGGACACAATGCACTTGTTTTATAAGTAGGGTTTACCCTTTCATTTTCTCTCTACTTCCTTAATATTATTTACTTAAAATCTCTTATTTTCAACTTGGCACTCATATGTTGGGTGACCGGCTCCTCTATCTTCAACGTTCTATATGGATTTTCATGTCAAATTTTCTTTTTTTTTTCTTGTCTCTTTTTTATCCACTCAATGATGCACCTTGTGCTCCTAATATATAATATTCTAGAATTTCACGAGTTTGTCATGTCACGAGTTAATATAAAATAAGACATTATTTTGTAGAACGATGAGATTATAAAATACAAAGAACAAAACAAAAATAAAATAAATAGTAGTGTTATAAAAAAAGTAATAAAATAAAATAAAATAAATATTCTCAACTAAAAATATAAATATAAATATAAATATGGAGATAATAAGAGAAAAATAAATTTTTAGCTAACATTAGTTTAAATTAACATGAAAAAATGAACGAAATGAAATTCTTGATTGGTGAAAGCAGAAAGTGGAAACTTAGAATAAATTGATGTTTGAAAAAATAATAACAGTAATAATAAATAATATTTATATTTATAATAGAAGAGTTAAAGGGAGTATGTGATGATATTATTATTAACTTATGAGAACTTATAATAAAGTTTAAACAAATAAAATGATTAACAAAAAAAATTATAAGAAAATTAAATCAATTTCTAGATCTCGGTCGAACAGAAAAAAATAAAAAACAAAGAGAGAGAGAGAGAGAGAGAGAGAGAGAGAGAATAGCAAAATCTGGAAATAAGGAGAAGAACCAGAAAAATCTGGCTGCTCGGTGCTGATGGGAAGACGATTCTTGAGATTTCAAGGGGAAGTTCAGATATTTGAGCTTCTGGACGATTGAAGTTTTTAAAAGAAAAAGTGGCCATTGAAAAAGAGCTGAAGAAGAAGCTCTGGTTGGGTAGCCGAACCAACAAGCCAGAAGAAGAAGAAGAATCGAAAAAGGAGAAAGAAGAACAACTGAAAAACGAGATCTGATTTTGGTGTTGGGCAAGTTGGAAACCAAAAGAAGCAATCTGAAAATCTCAAACTTGATCATCTTGGCTTCGCGGACAGCAAAGAAGATTCGAATTTAGGATTTTAAAAATCTAGTTTCTGGGTTTGAAATAAAAAAAAACAGAGGATAGAAGAAGCAAAGCAAGGCCGTTATGTTTCAAATTTATGGGGTTAGACCGTGAAAAAAGAGGAGTTGGTGAAGCGTTTGATTGGATTTTGGTTGGTGTTCAACAAAGAATTGAAGAAACAACTGGAACACCCCAATTTTTTTGGTTCGGCCGACTGTTGGAAAACAGGGGAGAAGGAGCTTGATTGTTTTTGTTGGTTCATGATTGAGTTGGAGCACGATGGAGTTGGAGCAAAAAAAAAAAAAAATCTGATCTTTGGTTCAATTGTGACCGTTCAACAGAAAATTGGAAGGAATGTTATCAGTTGGAGCAACAAGATGGAGAAAAAGCTGAAATTTCTGTTTTGAAATTTGAGTTCAGTAGTTCAAAAATCAGATTTTGTTGTTAGATTTTAGTTTGTGACCCGGAAGGAGATTTGGAATCCGTGAGCTACACAACAGAGCAGCGGCTGATCTGTTTTCCTTGAGCTTCTCTTTCAAATTTTGGGTGCAAAACAGAGCATAGAAGGAGCACAAACTAGTGTGTTATTTTCTTCTTTGGTTCGTGGTTGGATTGAGCATGATTGACCTTGGGTAAAGTTGGGTTCAAGCATATTGGCGAAGTTTTAATTGGTTGAGCAAGTGAAACGTCGTCGAAATTAAGTGAGTTGTGAACGTGAATTTTCATCGAAGGAGCGTAGAATCAAAAGGTGCGATGCAAAATTCTAAAATTAATTAATTAATTTATCTATTTATTAAATTGATTAATTAATCACTGATTTTATTTATCTATATATTATTTAAATTTTATAATCTAGAATAAATCTATTCAAACCAAAACACTAAAATAAATTTAATTTAAAATCTAAATAGTAAGAAATCTTCAAAGAAAAGAAAAATTAGTAATATAAAAAATTAGAGTTAAAAATTTAATTGATAAATATTTTAGAAAACTTAAAATTAAGAAAGTCTTAATAAAATTCTAAATTAACTAAGAACACTTCTAATAGGAAAAATGGACACTAAGAGAAATTTAGAAGGGTAAAAATTAAATTATTTACTTAATTAAATAAATAAAAATAATAAGGACAATAATAATACTAATAAACCTTTGAAAAACTTAAATCTTTTATAGAAAAAAGAATAAAATTTTAAAATATGGAAGAGACTGAAATTTTGCTGAATAGAATTCTTATTTTATTCGTAATTATTTTATTTAAAAATATGAATAATTTATTTAAATCATAGAAACTAAGAAATTTAAAAATACTTATTTAATAAATTTTAATGTATGAAGTTGATTACTAAAATAATTCTAATTAGTTAAAAAAAATTATGAAATAAAAAAGTGATGAAATTATTAGGTAACTTTAGTTAGAAAAATTATTGTAATTAAATTAAAATGAAGAAATTAGAAACTTATAAATAATTATAATATATTTTCAAATTTCATATTGACATTCTTGAGAATGAGCATTGATGACGAACGAAAAAAGAAAAAAATTCGAAAATTCAGGTGGGTGTGATTTCCTTACTCATATGTATTATACAAATTTAAAATTCAAGACATTTGTTTGAATAATTCTAGATTGTTAGAATTTTTAGGAAATTGATTTAAATCGTGTGTACGCTTGAATAATGTGTGATGAATAATTATTTAATCAGTGCATGCATGTATAGGAAATTATGCATTTAGATTTTATTATGTAACACCCCGCCTCCCAAGTCTCATCTTCTATGTCATCTGACGGTTCAACTTTCTTTTATCAAAAATCTTGGGATGCCCGGGAGACGAGCCTGTGCTACATTTTCTTCTTCTTAGACCCAAATGCATTAGGGTTCCTGTGTACATTAGTCTATGTATCAAATGACATCATGATAAATAAAATTCTTCATTTAATCATTTGAAAATTTCGAGTACAATAATCCATTACAGCGAAAAATAAATTCAAAGCTGAAATATATGATTTAGTTTGGGTCGATGCGCCCTACATTTAAATAAATGAAACGGTCAATAGATTAATCTCCTCGTAAGCTAATTAACTCCCTGTGATGTGAAAAATAGGGGGCGAGCTAAAAAGCCCAGTGAATCATTCCATCTATTTAATCTATTATTTCAACTAGACAATGTAAGCAAATCAAACACTTTCAGAGATTAATTCGATTCAACCAATATATTAATTCAATCGTAATTTACACCGAACAGGAATACCCTCTGTGCTCCAGATCTAGGGAGAGAGATCAATTCTGAAACTAAAACTCATTTCTAGTGGGATCATTCTTGAAACCCGTTCCATGCTGGTGTCAGTATTGACAGCCAGTTCCAATTCTACATGGAACACAGAAAGTCTCCCATACCGATATGTGGTTAAAATCTTATTTAATCTGATTTTTTTGTGTGCAAGAGCATAAGAAATAAGGATTTTAATAGCAATTAAACATACCAATAATATAACATGATAAATCAACAGAAGCACAGATTTTCGATTTTTGATGTAGAAGATCGTACGAGACGCAACTATAGAGCATACTCTCTCAAACAGAAAAAATGACTTTCGATTTCTGATGTAGAAGATCGTACAAGACGCAACTACAAAACATATTCTTTTGGTCATGCAACATGATAATTGGAAGACATGAATGCAAAGAACAAGCATAAAAACACAAAAAAAAATTAAGCTAACCAAACAAGCAAGCATCATCTAAGTCAAAATAATAAATTAAAAGAAAGGAAAGAAACTTATCTCGAGATCGCTTCCTAAATTATTTGTAGCACTTCGTTGCTACTACTTCGCGAATTATTTAGAATAGCTCAAACAAAGAAGAACTAGAAATAAAGTTGCCAAGAAGGAGGCAAAGAGAGAAAGCAAGAGAAATTTTCAACTCTTGTTTTTGGGATGAATGAAATGGGTGGAGTAGGGGGGTTTATATAGGGCCCTCTTCCAAATA
>JAJIYU010012307.1:0-14663 GCA_030144865.1 Tinospora cordifolia | reverse complement strand
TTTTATTTATTTGATGTGCCATGAATATACATGTTATGCATGTTTAGAAATTAAGAATATTGATGCATGTTATACATGAATTGTGCCATAAATAAATATTTAATGATTCATTTTTTGTATATGTTGCATTGATGGTTTAATCCGATATTGTATGTTTTATCACTAAGAAAAGATTAAACAATGATTCAATCCATGTACTGGCACGATGATGGACTGCATAATGTCATCGTGTATGTTCCACCCCCCGACCCTGCTTGCCAATTTACCATTGACGATTTTGAACTGGGTTTCCAAGAGTGATCCCACTTCATAGATATTTGGGTTTGAGTTTCTGTTTGTCATTCTCTCTCCCTACGATGTGGAACACAAAGATTAAACTCTTTCGGTCCGAATGTCAACTATAAACAAGAAATTTGTTTGAATCGCCTAATGTACAAAAGTGTTTGATATGTTTGGTTTATTTGAATTGAAATAATGATTTAGATGTTTAGAAAGATCCACTGGGCTATGTGCTCACCCTTCCTTCTATTTTTCAAGTAATTGATTTACATGAAGACCATGAAAATTAGTTAGGTTCTTTTATTTAAAAAGTTTTTAATTTCTATGTAAAGGCATGTTGCCCAAGTTTTTAATTTCAGTTATTTTTTGTATTATTGCCTTATTAAATTCCTAAATTTAAGTCATGTACTGTTAAATACGATTAAGGCATGAAATAATTGAAATAGAAAGAAAGTCAAGTGTGTGTCACTTGTAAATGTAACACTAGCCCGACCCGCCGTTTGGTTTAGTCCACTATCAAGAGAATGGCGGTCGTGTCCAATGCTTAAAGATGCAGGGGTTGGGGTGTTACATCAGAGAAGGTTTTTCAATAAGTAACTAGTGCAGCCAACATAACAAAAACATCTGCTAGACTACCATCACCCAACAGTCCCAAAATGTGAATTGTTACCTTAAAAGTATAATTTTTAGTTGTAGCCAATTAGTTTATACAAGTAAACAAAAAAAAAGGTTTTCATGTCGGGTCATAAATATACCCCAAACGGTGTTCGCATTGTATATACATGTTTGTTTCACTTCATATTTTGCATCATTAAATTCATGATATCTTGTGACATTAAAGACAAGAACAAGCCATTGTCATATTTATGTGTATCACCAAAACTAGACATTTATCTAAAATAGCATGCATATTGAACAATTATAGATGCATGACACATTACACACGCAAAAATAACATACTCATGGTCTCATCACAAGTCCAACACAATACTCCAAGGAGTACACAACATGCATGCGTTAATCAAGTACATGGTATTATCACATAAGCCAATATTCAAGACTACTACATATGCATATTTTAAATAAAAGGATGTTAGAGACATACTCATCTTTACCTCAACAAGTCAGTAGCTTAGTAACAATACTAAATCTATGCAAACATTATAGAGGTTTGGGTGTTCCAAGGTTTGTTTTATTCATTTCTCAAAGATCTTCAACCTCAAAGACGTTTGGTCCTATGATTTCCAAGGATTTGAGATGAACTCAATGGTTTTCCATGGTTTGAGGTTCAATAGCTATTGTCATTTCATGTGAACCACCTATGTTTGTGTACTTGGTTCTCATACCTTGGTTGGTCATTTCATGTCATTTTAGTGACATTTCAAATGTGTTACCTCTACCTTCTGAGAATGTGTGGGTTGTGGTGTTGGGACCATAGTGTCATACTATAAATTGAGCCCAAAATGGGCTAGTTATACGGTTCAAATGATCTAGAACTATGTTGTGCAGCCTTCTAATTTTGTGTGTTTTATTCTTGGTTCATAATGGATAGTTTCACGCCATTCTTGAGGCATTGTGATTGCAGTAAGGTTCACACTCTAGTGGTGTCAAGGTCTTAATAAAATGATGTTTGTGGATTGCATAAATTGTCCCCCCAAGGTGATTGGACAATTGAGTTTTTGTCATAAACAAGTGTTCAAGTTTTGGCCTCTATACTGACACACATGAATCTTCGGACACAAAAATGGATAAACATACTTGCAGTGGGTGATATGTTATCCTCAAGCCTCCCTAAACCCAATAATAGTCTATCCACAAACTAAGGCCCTTTCCTCACAATTCACACTTAAAGAGTGCACACTTCATTCTCGTTTGTCTCTCTATTTGAAGTGGAGGATGTTTTAAGTCAAAGGGTGGCGTTCTTAGGTTGTGAGAATTGTTGTTGGTGGTGTTCTGATCAAGAAGCATATCTCTAACAAATAATTGGGTCATCCCATGGGTTAAAAAGAACGCCAATGCTACCTAAAGCTAAGCACATGCGCTTTCATAAAAATGAAAAGTGTACAGGTGCTTAAGTTCTCATCCCAATTTCTTGCATGATTGTGGATGATATGTGCCCCTCTCTATTCAGCCAATTAGAGTCAACTATGAGTTTCCATAGCATGCCAAATGATAAATGATACTCTGTAAATCCTTGGATTGATGAGAAACATGAGACAAAATTGGCTCCTCCAAACATAAAACATAAAACTTAAGCTAGTACAGTGGCCAATACCCCCACTTAGTAGTAGTGCAACAAATGTTTTTTTAATTCTTCTTTATGCCCTGATCTTTTCGACATGAAGTACATCATTTAATTCTATTGTTTTGATGTCAAAATAAATTTTCAAAATTCATTGATATCTATGTTAGATTGTTTAAATAGACCATTTATTGAATGCGGTCAACTAAGATTGATCAAAGTTTATTGAGGTCTGATTTTGAATGATTTGGGTTGGTTTGGACTTAAAATTTAGGAGTATTGCAATATTCAATTAATATAATAAATTTTATTTTTCTTTGAAACTATGATGTTTCTTGTTGTTAAACTATGCTTTGAACAAAAAAAAAAGGATGAAAACAAAACATTATCATTATCCTCAAGTTGCTCCACATTACAATGAATATTATACATAAGCTCTACATAAAGATTTTCAAATAAAACAAATGAAGTTACTAAAAAATAAATAAAGAATAACTTTTTCTTTATCACTCCATTGCAAACATAAAAAGAAAAGAAACACGTTTTAAAAAGAACTTAATCTAAGGTTTTAAACAAATAAATAGATCTATTTAAAGTTAAAAGGGGGGCGGTACACGTATAAAAAAGGGATGTTACACAATAATCATAAAGTAATTATAATTAATTAAAAAGCGTAAAGCGGTAATTAGATTGGACATTAATATACATACAAGAAGATAAATTAGAACCAGGTACCATTGAAATGTGCCCACAAATGAAGGGATTCTCCTAGTGCAATTTTCCATGTCAACATCGAAACTGCCCTACTCTAACATCAGCCATCTTGACACTGGAATTGGCATTTGGCGTGCATAATTAATTAATTTCCCATTTTGCTCCCTCTTGTAGCTCTTATAACTTGTGAACTGAAACTTGTTACCAAACTTTCCTTTTACCCATAAGACCTAAGATATCTTCCCATAGCCTTGCGCTTCCAACACTAGTCAACCCTATTACACTTGGGCTACAAGCAGCCATTGTCCAGTAACCGGCTTTTATCTCCTCCTTCAGTTGCTCCTTCTCCCACCCACAGTAACCATCAAAGAACCTAAAATCTCCCGCCCCTACTGAATTCCTCTTAACCATCTCAGCAGCACAGCCCACACTTTCCTTAGTCCCATAATACAACCCCTTCATTACCTCCTCAAAAACCCCACTTTTTCCCACACCTCCTCCATCATCACCACCACATTTAGGACTCAGTAGGAAGAACCCTTCTTCTATGGGACCTCCAAAGAACAATGGCCTATCAGAGAAGATTCCAGAAACATCTAGAACAGTTGATTTAGTCTCTTTTATAGACATCAAGGAAGGCCTATTGAGAATTATTCCTGTAGGACCAATAGGGCCAGTTGATAACAGAAGTATAACTGTTCTTTCGAAGATGTGAACACCATCAAGTTTTTCAGTCGCAATCAGTAAGCAGCCTGGTTCTGGTTCATGAAGGGCATGAGCCCATTTTTCACCAATGTTGACGATTTTTGATAGTCGGTCCTGATGATCATCATCTTCTACTGTATCTGGATCAACCCATGTCGGTGGGTCTTCATGATCTGATCTTGAAGCTCTTTCTCCTGCAACCAGTCTTGCTCTGAATGATCTCCAATCTGACCTGATAATGGATTTTGTTTCATTTTCCTCCGGTGATGATGACGATGATGAGCTCATGTGGCAACCTATTTGTGCATTAATTTTAAATTGATCAACAAGTTGTCATAAAGATATGATCTATATACGATCAATAATTGAATTATTTTGGTTTAAAAACAATATTAACAAAAAGGTGATTAATTTTTATGGCATCCACGAAAGTGAAAAGTATGATCCACCATTTTTTTTTTTTTTTTTTTGTGTGTGTGTGAGAAAATTGACTAATCAAATATGTACTATTGCTGATCAAAACCATGAAGGGAAATAGAGTAATAATAAGTGTCAGATTATTTTAATTCTAGCTTTACAGGGAAATAAACAATAATCTAGGCCTCAGTATAGACGACGGAGATGGGAAATAAAATGAACCTGAGTCATAAAAATTCAATAAAACCAACAGCTTTATTTTATTTTATTTTATGTATCTATTTTCTACAAGAGGGCACGACTGCAAGTGAAAGAAGAGACTTACAAATGATTGATGGGTGGGTTGCACCATTTCTGCAACTAACAAATTGCAAGCACTGATCTTTCTTGATGGAAAAATTTGTGGCTCTAGCTTTGATTGAGGGACCCTTAATATTGGTGAAGGAATTGGAAGTCAAGAAACAAGCTTCCATACTCTCTCTCTATGAGTGAATATATATGTTCTACTTCTTCGAATACTTTACTTCACCAGCTACTTGATTTCTGCAGTCTTATGGGACGACCAGACCCTTTCTATGCCATTTATTGGAAGACAAAGAAATGAATTGATTGGGAGCGGATAAAGGGAAATTTCCAAAGGATAAGAAGACTCAAATTAACATGAAATATTGATAAAATGTAGACCACAAGGTGCTCCACAGTAGTGTGTTTCCACCACAACCTCTGTTTCCACCACAGCCTCTCCTTCTTGATAAGCCCTGGCCACACCCTTTTTCGAAGAAAGTGGACTGACATGTGGGGTTCAAAACAGTGAAAAGCGCACTTACAGTTGGCAAATTAGCTGATGATATGTGCCAATAAAGCGAAAAGTGAAGGTGGATCATGTATGATATAAGTTGGCTGTGAAAATTAATACTATAATTTGTGCGGCGAACCAACTTTTCATTTATGGTGCAGCCATTTAGAATTTACAGGTCTACAAGCCAAATTATGAAGCATTCAAGGATTTGGGAGTTCAACAGCAGGACACACTTAGAGCATGGAATTCACAATACGCGGCACATTTTTAGTACTTATCTCTCTTCACAAATTTTAGATTTTACTACTTTTTCTATTGTTTGTTAATCTAAAAGCCTTTGTTATTTCTTCAAACTGAAGGCCAATCTTATGTCCAAGAAGGCGTAAACAAAATTTAACGGGCGTAAACTAAACTTAACAGACCATTTGGCTTTCCAAAAAAATATTTCAAATAAATAGCAGGTCAATATTTTGTTAAGTAGACGGTTTTGTAAGGGCGTTTCTAACCTTTAATATTAAAATAATTTATATTTTGATATTATTTTGGTATAAAAATAACACTAAACAGTAATTTCCTTTTCAATATTTTACATCGTTTTTACACCATTTTATATCTTTTTATAGTTACATTATTTATGTTATATTATTTAACAACTTGTTTTAAAAAAAAACTAAAACTAAATAAATAAGAGAGAAACACCCGCCCCAAGGTCAGTTTTGTAGCACGTTTTATTCGTCTCTAGTGTTTTACAAGATCAAGGTCATTTGGTCACTTGAGTCCTCGGGATTTGGGGTCAAAGAAGTCGCATTTTTATTCGTTGGTCCAATCTTTGACAATAGTAATATATGCACTATGACAACCCAACTTTGGAGACTTGGTTCTCATAGCTTAGGTCACCATTTTGTATCCTTTTATGGCATTTTGAAGAAGGCATTAGGTACATTCTAAGAATATAAAGACCAAGGTCTAGCACATATATCATCAGTATCAAAAGTGAGCCCAAAGTAGAGTGGTCACTAAGTTGCTAAGACCCATATTTGATTGTAACCACATAATTTCATGAGTTCGATTCTTATCTATATGTCATGAATCTGCATCATTCATTAGATATTATGATCATTATAAAAGCCGCATCTGATGAGATTTAGAGTTAAGCATGGTGGACTATTTGGTATCCATGAAGTAGCTCCCAAGTTAATTGGTCAACAAGGTTTCTATCATACACAGTGTATTCATGACTTTGTCTGTTTCAACATATGTAAGAATTGAGATTAAAAAAGGTTGATACATACTTACAATAGGATCTAAGCTTTCTAGTTTTGAAGCTCCTCAAACCACACAACCTCCTCTCATGAGCTCACCTTTGTCACCAAGCTTTTACACACGTAGCGAATGGAAGTTTCTATTCTCTCAATTCTCCTTTTCAAACCTAGGTGTGATTGGACAAGGGAAGGCTTTTAAACTAAGTTTTAGGGCTGTGAAGTGCTCTAACCAAGGGAAAAGAAACCAAAGACTATGGATGGGTCGTGTTTCTTCATGGAGAAGAGTATCAACTACCAAATCTAGAGCAATTGTGTTCATTTCACCAATTTGGAAAGTCGACAATACCCATCTTTCCAATTTTCTAACTTCATAAATGCATATGATCCAAGCTCAATCCTTGATGACCAATAAGACTCAAGTGTGGGCAATTACAAGCCATCTATGTGCTATTTAAAAGGCCCTTGGATTGATGAAAGTCCCAAGTATCAAAAACCTTCCTCAAAACGACTCAAATTTGTGCAAATCATAGAATTATTTAATACCCAATTCATTCTAGTTACCACGTTAGTACATTTGACTATCGTGATAATTAGAGCATATCACAATAATCCAAGTTATTACCATAGTGATCATATTTGATTCTATTTTCCTTAGCGTCATGAGCATTTCGACACAAAGCTTGTCTTGTAATTCCTTCGTTTCAACCTTGAAATAATCTTTTAAATATTCTTGGTATTCTTGTCACACTAGTCAAATTGCTTATTTCTTGACCATGGCCTATCTTAGTTGACTAGCTTAGTTAGGTTTATTTAATGATTAATTTATGTTAAACTTTTTGGGGTATTGCAATACTACCCCCCTATAAAAGAATTTTGTCATTGAAATTCACGTATAGGGATTACCTATCTCTCATGTCGTGGCTAGCCAGCTTACCTCTAGAATAGCTTTGGGTACTTGGCTCACATCTCGCTCTCAAGCTCCTAGGATGCCTCATCCACTCCTTGATGCCTTTAGATAACCTTTATTAATGGTATGTCCTTATTTCTCAAACTATGAGTTTTCTTGTCAAGAATTCTCACTATTGCCTCCTCATAGGTCCTATCATTATGTAACTAAATATTCCCATTGTGAATAATGTGCAAAGGATCCAAATGATACTTCATTAGCATAGAGATATGGAACATTTTGTGGACATTTGATAGGTTAGGTGTGAACTCCAAGTCATACACATTCTCTCCAACCCTCGAAACAATCTTGAAGGGTATGACAAATCGTGGAACTAGCTTACCCTTAACATTGAGCCTCTTGATCCCTTTCTCCGAATTGACTCTAAGGAATACCTTTTCACCCACCTAGAACTCAAATAGTCGTTGCCTCTTATTAGTGTAACTCTTCTATTGATCTTAAGCCATCTTTAGGAATCTCTATATGAGCTGGACCTTATCATTAGTTTTTTTGTATCTTGTGAAATCCTACCAAAAGCTACTCCTTAAAGTTGGCCCATCGTAGCAACGATGTACATCTTTGCCCATACAATGCTCCATATAAAGCCATATGTATGCTAGCCTAATAATAGTTATTATATGCAAACTTAGTCAAGTATAAGTGCTTGCTCTAGTTGCCCTTGAAGTCTAAGGTGTAAGCTTTGAGCATATCCTCCAAGGTTTGATTAACTCTCTCAAATTATTCGTGTACCTATTCATGGAATGTTGTACTCATAGTGAGTCAATACCCAACTCCCTCTTTAAGCTCTATCAAAACTATGATGTAAATCTAGCATCTGTATCTAACACGATCATCTCGGGTACACCATGCAGTCTCACTGTCTCTTGGATATACAACTCTCCCAATTTGCTAACTGGATTTTTAGATTTGATATGTAACAAATGTGTTATCTTAGTGAATCATTCCATTATCGCTCAGACAGTGTCCTCTCCCTTCATGGTAATCCCATCACGAAATCTATAATTATGCTAACACCTTTCCACTTGGGAATTGAATGGGGCTGTATTAATCTTAAAGGTGACAAGTGAGGCATCTAAACACATACTATGTAACATCTTTTTCACGCCTTTCCTCCAATAGGATTTCTTAAGATTATGATACATCTTGTCTCCCCTTGGTTGTAAGGTATATCTTGACTTTGGCATGCACATACAGCCTCTGAGCCTCATTAACCCCACCTCATCAATCTAAAAATCTTAATCCTAGCCCAACTACACTCCTGTCCTGATCCACTTGACCTATCCATCTCTAATCTAAGCCACTAATAGTCGCCATGGCAAGTTGGACTCACATATGATAATGGATAGGAATGTTAGCTCATTCATGGCACATACTCTATGACGACCCGTATTTTTTATACACAGAATTAATGGATTTGATGTGTGCATTTTCATGTATTTTTCTAAAATTTTTAATGAAACTACATGCTCAATTTTTTTTCCTTTTTAATCATTAATTGAAGAAAATTAAAATTATTGAGAAATATAATTTTTAAAAAGAGAATACATAAATTATAAAGGAAATGTAATTTTTGGAGAAAATATGATTTTTTTTAGAGTGATTATTAAATTTTTGGAGATAATTATTGAATTTTTTAGAGAAAAATATAAATTTTTTGGTTAAATATGAAACTTTTGAAAAATAAATGCATAAATATTGGAATTGGAAGTACGATTAGAGGTTTTGAGGAAATTGAATGGCAATGAGTAAATTAATTAAGCAATGATAAAAAAATAATGAAGGAGAAAAAATATGTATAAAATAACTACATCTATACACACACAGGTATAAATATATATGGGGTCGGAGCAGCAGCACGAGCCCACGGCCTGCGCCGAATCACCTGGGGAAGCGGGCCTTCGGCTTGCGCGAACTAGGTTTCAGCGTGTTGGTTGGCCCACACGCCTAACCACCCCTTTCATCTTCGTTTTCCTTCGTTTTTCATCAAATTTTGCAAAAAATACAACTCAAAAACCAGCGAAATCCATGGTTTTGAGCTGTGGTTTTAGCCATCTAATGGACTCCTAGCCAAGCCAATGAGCAAGGACAACAAGGAACCTTGCATGACAACTCATGAGCCACGTGGATGGCCATATGACACTCCTTTTTTCCATGCAAGGATGCCTCAAACATGCAATAAAACACAAGTTTTGAACAAATTTCTATTTCTACAAGCTCTCTTCAATAGTCTGTTTCTTCCTCCTTCCATGTTCATTTTCTCTGAACTTATGCTCTATAGAAAGCTCTCACTCCCCTCTACAACGTTGTACAAGCCACTGGTTGAATCTCCCATCCATTAGAGATTGAAACAACCACAAAAGAGTGTTGTTTGACACTGTTACAAGCTAAAACTGCTAGGAGACAGTGTTGATCCAATCTTCAAAGGGTTGATTCCTAACCCATCCAAGGTCCATTTTTTAGATAAAACCCCTCATTTTGTTCTTTGTCTTGAGTACTTTAATCTTATATTGATGGAAATTGAAAATTGAAATCTTAAACATGTTTTACAAAGTACTAAAGTTGACTGGTTGATTAACTATTACAACAGTTCTAGCAAAAGACAATTCTTGGAAGTATTTTTAAGGCAACATTTGAAGTAGCTAGAGACATCTATTTGAGCTGCGACTTGAGGCGTTTTAAACCTCACATTTGAGGCTACAATGAGGTATAAATCCCAACCCCTAAGCCTCTATATTCATAGTTTTATATTCATCTAAAGATCACTAGTTACATATGGGAATCTGATACTTGGACAAATTTTTAGGATTGTTGATATGTGCTAAGTGGTTTTGAATGATACTTGAATTGTCAATGTTCTGGGATCTAAGCCTTACAAAACATGTGAGAAAGGGCCTTAAAATCAATGGATTAATGGGGATTCTTAGGCACTTGAAAATCATGGAAAACTTGATCATTTAAAAATTCGTTACATAACAGAGAATGTAGTAAAAAAATTGACTAACCAAAAAGGGTGTTTTGAACTGAAATTTGATCAAATGGTCAATGGATATGTCAAAAACATGTCCACCAATTTTCGTCCCAATTTGAGTTGGGTAAGAGGGTCAACTGATGCCAATTGCGTATCACATAAGAAATGAAAAATTACAAACCCTGTTGTTACAATTAAAAACCATAGCAAATAATGTCCAAAAATTAAAATATAAAATTTTGTGAATGTTTAAGAGGTGTAGATAAAACTAAGAAAGTTTCGTGCAAATTGGATAGATAAATTGATCGCAAAAAAAATTGAAAAATTTGCTGCGCAAAGAAAGCAAAAAGCTTGAATTTGGCAAGTATTAAAATTTAGGGATTTTAGCTTAATTGGCCCAATTTTGACCTAATTTGGCCCAATTTGACCCAAATTGACCAAGATGACCAAAATGGACCAATTGACCAAGTTTGACCAATTTATCGATTTTGATCGAATCGAATTTGGGCCGATTGAGTCCGATTAGGGACAGTAGAACAAGGGGTTAAGCTACATTCCAAAGAGAACTGAAATTGAGCTTAAACAATGCAGATTCGAGTGTACATTACAAGATTGAGTCGAGTGTCGATGGGACATCGGTACGCAGGACCCGAGGTTAGTAGTTTGATTCAGGTGTTTACCGTAATTTGTATTCCTTGCATAAAACATGTGTGAAATGGCATGGTTTAAATTGTTTCATGTGATTAAGATACATAGAACTGGTTTTGAAATATGTAGATGTAAACAGGTAATGAGACCATCGGCTTGAGGACCGAGCACGGGGTTAGGGTATGCAATGTGATTGAGATTAGACTCGAGGTCCAAGTGCGGGAATAGGGCATATGATTAATGAGCTTAGCTTCCAACTCGCTCAAGTGACGACACTCGAGGACCGAGTGTGGGGTATTTGAGGACTACGCCTAGCTTACGACCTGCTTGAGTAGTCATTACGCCTAACTTACCACCCACTCGAGCGATGGCCAAAGGATTGGATTTGTTGACTTGAGACCCTGGCCTAGATACAACTTTAACTAGCATGTATTTAAATTGTTCTTTTATAACTGTTGTATCGTTTATAACTGCTTTTATACTATGCTATGCATTCAAGCACTATATCATTTTACTGTTTATGCATACATGCATAATTTTGCAATGTTGGTTATGTGCAATATGCTGATCTTACTACTTACTGAGCCATATTGGCTTTTAGGCTTACTACTCTACTAACATTTCAGGTTCTTCGGTGGCTGACAGAGGGAAAGGAGTAGGTATTGCCTAGTTCCTTGATGACTCCCTTTCTTTTCTGGTCTTTTGTTGAGGTTGGTCATTTTTGTGTATGTATATATGGTCCACTGTGTAATTTTGAACAAGACAATATGTAATGCAATGATTATCCTTTGTAACGTTTGCTTACTTCGGAACTTGAATCTTTAAATTGTTCTAATATCGCTTGCTATTGAAATTGGAGAGACTTAACAGTGGTTGGGTGAACTTGATATGGTGAGTGAATTCATTGGACCACTGTGCCGGTCGGGCTACCCTTCGACTAGGGAAGGGCTCTCAACATACTCTCAGATCATACTCCTCTATGTGGTTATACATTAGTACCCAATCTTTGTCCTCTTAATAAAACTTTTGAGTCAATGCATTGGCAACTACATTTGCTTTTTTTGGATGGTATTGAACTTTAAATTCTTCTAAGTATGGACATACTTGAGGTTCTTACGATTAGTGTATAGCTCAAATCTTTTCTTATACAAATAATGTTTCCATTCCTTTAGAGTAAAGGTTGCGGTTGTAACCTCAAGGTCATGTATAAGACATATCCATGTCCACACATGGGAATAGTAAGGATTGATGTAGATGCTAACCTCTTCTTAAGATCTTGAAAAAATTCTTCAGATTTATCACTCCACTTGTGTTCAACACCCTTTCGAGTTAGCCTCATCATTAGCTCTGTTATCTTAGAGAAATCTTCAATAAATCTCTTCTAATGTATAGCTAATCCAAGAAAACTCTTTATTTGTGTGACAATACAAAGCTATTTCCACCTAGTAATGGCCACGATCTTAGTTGGATTGATGACTATCCCCTCCTTTGAGATCACATGCCCCAAAAACTTTACTATCCACATTCATACTCACATTTGATGTACCTAGCATACAACTCATGTCCCCTTAGAGTTTCAAGCACTATGGTCAAGTGAGCCTCAGCTCCTCTAAGGTCTTCGAGTAGACTAGTATATTATCCATAAAGATCACGAATCTTTCAAGATAGGGCCTAAAAGCCCTATTCATCAAGTCCATGAAAATTTTAGGGGCATTTGTAAGCCTAAATGGCAAGATGATGAACTCAAAATCTCAATTCCTCATATAAAAGGTTATTTTGGAGAGGTCAGCCTCCCTATCTACAAATGGTGATAACCAAATCTTAAATCAATCTTTGAGAAGTATGTGGCTCCTCTTTGGTGGTTGAATAAGTCATCTATTTTGGGAAGTGGGTACTTGTTTATCATGGTGGCCTGGTTCAACTTATTATGATCAAGGTAAAGTCACATGGAGTCATCTTTCTTCTTGATCAATAGAATTGGGACTCCCAAAAGAAACTCACTTGCCCTGATAAAGCCTTTTTCCTTTAACTTGTCCAACTGATCCTTTAACTCATCCAACTCAATTGGGGCCATCCTATATGGTGATGTGGTGATAGGGCTCATCCTTGTAATAGCTCAATCTTGAACTTGACCTCTCTAAATGGGGGTAAACTTGGAAACTCATTAGGGAATACATCCTTGAAGTCTCTTACTATAGAAATGGAACTCTTTGGGCTAAAGGTAGCAAAAGTATCCTCTTAAAGTAACTCCCTAAAGTCTAACTTATCTTGTAGACTTTCCAACAATATTGACATTGCACTCCTCTATATTTATGTAGGTTTCCCTATATTTGCGATAACTCCTTCATCAATAGCTGCATGGTAACATGTCTTGGGCAATCAAGACTGGCTTAATGGGTAAGTTAATTCATGCCTAACATGACATCGTATCTATGGAATGGCATCATGCACAACTTGGTCATCAATGTTTAATAATTCATCCTATGGTGCAAGTATCCTTGGATATGATCATGGAACAGATGGGTGTGGAGACATGTCTAAGACTACCTATGGGATTTGTTGCCAACTATAATCTCCTAACAAGGTCTTATGACAAGAATCACTTAGCAGCACTGAAATCAAACAAAGCTTTAACCATGCAATTAAACAACTAAAATATACCTTTAATCACTAGCATTCGCTCTATATCCTCCATGGCACACAATTACTCTTAGGCCTGCTCTCGAAGCTATCAATGGGCATGGGCTTGGCATTACTGCTACTACTGTGATTGCGCTAGAGGATATTATTGGCAATACTATTGTTGCAGAGGTCTAACAGGATAGTCTTTAGCCCTGTGGCCCTATTGGTGGCAATAAAAACTTGGCCCCATTTTTTAATCCTACTCATGCCTATCCTAACCCTAATAAGACTAGAATCTAGTCTCTTGACCATGTTCCTACTGCCTCTATGATTGAGTCTATTGGGGTACCTATTCCTATTGTTGCTAGGCTACCCCTATCTTACATGACTCTTGGACAACCTAGATGAGTCACTACTACCTTGTTGTTATTGTGGCCTCTTGCCTTTGTTCTTGACTTGTGCCTCAACCTTGAGCTCCTTCTCTATAAACTTGGCCTTATGCAAGGCCAATTAGTACACATAAATCTTTAGAGAGACAATAGTTTTATGAATTGAAAGGGCAGACCTCAATGAATTTCATGGTTTTTGTTTCACTTTGGCCACACACTCTAAATTAAACACCTGGGGCTTAGTAAATTGGCCTCATACTCAGCCATATTCATGTCACTCTAAATGAGCATTCTCCATCTATTTCCAAAACAAGCATGAGAAGTCCTCATACTCAACCCACTCCATGTGCTTAGAATCAACAATTGCGATCTCGTTGCTTTAAGTCCCAACAATACTCTACTACTCTAATCAGAAGATGTGTGTCCATGCATACGCTTTTAGTCCTTGTGATCCTTAGCATATCTAGGTCCTTTCAAACCTCCGTAAAACATTTTTTGTCCTCTACATGGATGGATTGATTCTCCATTTTGCCCTCAAACTTGGACCTCGCACACGCTAGAGAATAATCATCTAGGACTCACACTCCATATCTATAGTGGTTGGAGGAAGAAGCATGGTGACATCTTCTTATGTAGCAATAGGATCTTGCT
>JAJIYU010012306.1:0-14622 GCA_030144865.1 Tinospora cordifolia | reverse complement strand
CATGTGCAATAGATTTATATTGTTTCAGAAAAATAAAGTAAAAGAACCGTAACCAGTGCGCATCATGTTAAAAAAATTATTTATTTTAGAAGACACAAATATTATTATATATATATTTGATCATTACCTAATATATATATATATGCATGTATCTAATCTACTGATCACCTCATGATCAACGTAATTATCATATTGCTTTTTATAATTTAGAGATCATTTTCTTTGTCTGAAAACAGTTAACTAGAAATTAATCTGACTACAAGTCTCTGATGTGAGTCGTGTGACTTAAAATTTTCTGACTTCTTATTGAGTAATAGGCGGTACCACAAATGTCACTGTTTGCTTAAGGAATTAGGAAATTCAGTAGATTAATATCAAGGCCAAGATTAGATGATGTACTAGCTACTCAAGGGTATCTAGGATTCTTTATACACATATATGACCCATTCAACGTGGTTGACCCGCCAAGTTACCAATGTCATAAGGCTAAAATTAAAGAAAACTAGATCACTAAAGAGCCAAAACTACAACTTCCGACGACTTACAAACACACAAGTTGAAATGTTCAAATTGCATCACAATCGCCCAAAATTCAAACGAGGGTTCCAGCTCTATATCCATCTCATGTAAGAAAATTCAAGTTGAAACAATGTCAACTCTCATTGTTGTTATTTATTTAATAGCCCAGTTTCTCATTTAAGAAACTATTGACCTTATTAAATTTGTAGTTCTTTACATTCGGTCACATACATACATTCCATGATACGTATATATATGATTATTGACACTTCCATGATACGGTTGGCATTGTTCATGGCTAAGTCTCATAACAATTATCACATAAGAAGAGTTATTTTATAGGGTTCAATCCATGGAAATAATATTATGTTTTAACACCAGCATATACAAGTCCAAAACTTGTAGTCTTTTCAAAAATATTTTACAAATTTCAATTCAATATGTCACACATGATCATATAAACAACATATATACTTGTATTGAAATCATTTTTATATTTAGAATGTCATATAACACTAACAATCTATTGCTCTTCACGTGCCACTAATAATTTGGATAATTTTCATTTATTTCAAATTTTAATGTAGCAATCATCGAATAACAAATGTAAGTTACAACCATTATATTACATAAAATTTTGTTGTCTATATATATATAATTGTTGTTACACAACAGTTTAAATATCTTCATTTTATGGCTCAACCTCATGAATATACTATAATTCTATACATAACTCTAAAACCCATTGATGTCTAGTAAAAGTTTGCATGAGATATTTTTAACAAACTATTCTGTGGGTCGTTTGTGGGCCCACACATTTTTAACAAACTCTCAAATGATGTGTTAAATTCTCTCTTTTTACTCATTTTGCACTTTCCTTCTTCGGCACCATTTAAACCCTAAAGAATAGGAAACACAAGAACTACTTGAATGTGCAATTGATCTCTTCACCGCATGTTAATGGCAGAAGCTTAACGTCTTCAATCCTATCTGGTTGTTGCTTCCTTCTATTATCCTAAAAAAGCCAGATGTCATAGTGATAACTCCACCAAATGAATCATGCACGCATCCATTAGGAGACGATGGCATCGTTTTAAAAGGAAAGGTGTCTTCTCATCAACACCACACCAAAAACCACTAATATCCCCTTTTCAAATTAGTTTTTCCACAAAACCAGTGGGGATTTTTCATCTTGAGTTTGAGTAGAGAAAAAAGTCATAGATTCAGTCTATTTGGATTTCTTCAAGGGCATGTTGAAGTTGTTTGATGCAACTGTTGCGGTTCTTTGATGGCAATGGCTCTATCATTTGTCTAGAGTTTGGTGTTAGATTACAAAGAGATGGTTTACTCAATTGCAAGAGCTTTTCTATAGTTATTAGTAAGAAATCATTTTCAGTTAGAAAAATGAACGTTGGATAATTCTCGCATACTTGTATGTGGTTTGTCTCATCTTTCTCCTATAAAGAAGACCTTCAAGGCGAGTAAATTACTAAGATTCTTCTCATCTCTTTTTTTCTTCACCAAACCACCACCCTAAGTCACCCAAACCACCATGTTTCGGCCATCATTAAAACATTTTTTCAACATGTCTTCAACCCTTGAAAATGCCTTGAAAATGCCTTGAAAATCAACCACAAATTCATAAAAGAAACAATCACCGAAATTCCTCAAACAACGTTGTTTTCCTCACTTGAATCATGATCTTTGGCCTAAAGTGAGGCTACACATTGGACATACCTATAAATGTCCAAAACATATTGTTTTCTTATTAGAAGACCCTTTAAACCATCCATTAACAACCACCAAAAACCCATGTTGAGACCCATCTCGAAATTCATGCAAAAACACATTGAAACTTCACCAAAAAATTATGTCTAACGTTAGATATCTTGTCCACTTGGTATTTTAAGTCCACGTTTTAATATGTTTTAGTGTTGATATTATAGCTTCAGAAAGTGTGAAAACAGTAGCAAAAAGAAGGGGGTAGAATTCATTCAAAGACCAAAAAGAAAAAGGGCCCGTAGAGAAGGTTGATTTTGTTAAAATCTAGTTTGAGATATCCCATTTTCCATATATGCATAACCACCATTAGGAATTGAGGTAACATGTGATTTTTAGCATAGAAATCACCCTCCTTTAATGTGTTTCAAACTAGGCAGCTGTAGCTTAACACTATAAACACAAACCTCTTAGGGTCTGTGGGTGAAAAAAGCAAAAGAGGATGTTTTAGACACTTTATATACATATCACATGAGTTGAAAACATAGATGAAATGTATCTCGAAGTGGACACAAATCCGATATATAGTTTTTTTTGTTTTTAATTTTAAAAGTATATGTATTTTATCTTGCTATTCAATTTTTTCACTGCATCTTTTAAAATAATATTATTTTTTTTATCACAAATAGTTTTATTATTTTCTATTTTAAATTCTTTTCATTTTCAGTAAAGTAAGTTTTATTACCATAATTTAACTACTTATTATAGGACTAAATATTTAAAAACTTATTTTAAAAGTTTATTTAACAAAATACTCATTTTATTATTTTTATCATAACTAATAAAATAATTTTACTATTTTAATAAAAACTAAGTTTATTATTTTTAGTAAAATATTTTTTGTATTGTGGTGGTTATATAAAAAATATTAATCAATAAATTAAAACATGAAAAAAATTAAATTTTTAGTTATTCTTTTATCTTTTTCTTCTTATTTTAATGAACTAAATTAAGTAATATATTTTATCAACACTATTAATTTTATTCTAAAATTATATATTTTAGTTGTTCTTTTATCTTTTTCTTCGTATTTATTAATTTAATCAAATTTAGAATTCATTTTTAACTTATATTATTAATTTATTAAATATAATTTTTTGGACAAATTATTTTTATTTTTATTTATATCAATCTTTTACAAGAACCAAATAAATCGTTGTTATATACAGCTATAGACAACGTTCATGAACGAGTATTATAATACCTTATGTCCTTTTAACAACAACCTACTATTGAACGTCGTAGAATGAGTCATTCGACAATGTGCAACTATAACTGTTGTAATAGCACAGTACAACATTCGTGTGCTTGTTATAATGGCCTATGCAACAACGTTTCCAATGCGAATGTTGTCATATGTATTTAACTTAAAGCCATTTACAATAGACATTTTATAAATGTTGTCATATGTCTTTTATTACAACGTTCGTTGATGCACGTTGTTGTATCATCAATTTCTTGAGTGTCAACAATCATCAATGCATCACCTACAACACTATCTTGAGGCATGTCAATTACTCAATGATGATCTTGAGGTATTCAAATACTGTAGCCCTTACATGATCTAAGGACAAGGGATTCAAGGATAATTGTAATATCAACTCTTACCCAGCTTGAGTTGAGTTCAAATAGAAAAGAGTTCAATATAGATGAGCTCGAGTTAAGGGTAAGCACATAAGGTAGCGAGAAACAATTTTGAGAAATGGAGGATTGTCAGCTCAAAACCTAGAAGGAATTATGTAGTATATCAACCCGAGCTCATACTCGTGACGAGCACGCGACACTAGTGCAAATCTAACCACTTGCTTGATGGGAGCTCGACCTAGCAGATAGGACCTCATCCTATGACCGAGTCGAGCTCATCACCATACCAAGACATGATCTTCTTTGGATTTTAGCCTATGAATCTAGGTATAATTCGTATCAAGGAGGATCAACCATATTTATAACTTTCTTAAAAAATGATTTGTGATCATCCCTCATCCTACCATAATAAAAGGCTTCCTAATCTAATAAGGAAAACCACATGGTAATACCTCTAACTTCAACAAGCTCATTGTATGCTATGAAAAGTTTTAATGAAGAGGATTTTTTTCATAGCTTTTTCCTCAATTTCTCAAGCTCTAACCTTTCCCTCGTTAGTTAATTTTTGCACTAACAAAAGTTTATGATCTTCCTAATATTTTCTTCGTCTGATGTTGGTCCTCTTATTTATTTCTCACAACATAGCTTGAATAAGCTAACCCAAATCTTTTGTTGTTTTGTTGTGGCTATGAACAAAAGTAGCTAAACTCAAATCTTATTGTCTAATTTAATAATATGTAGCTCTTTACATAGTCAAATCACCTTGAATTAGAAGTAGTTATTAATAGTGAAGAACCCCAATGCTATTTCTAAAGTTTCTTTGTCCTTGAATATCTACCCATGGATAACATGTGAATGCTTATTATCTTCATATAACTTGTCCATCTAGTGCACTACTTTTCACATTTTTATTTGTTGAGTGGGATGTTTGTCGGGACCCCTTCCCTAGGCCGAAGGATGACCCGATCGACACAATGACTGAACAAACTCCCTCATCGAGTCGAGTTCGTCCAATCACTGTTAAACCCTTACATTCCGATTTCTAAGACAAACGACATCAAAGTAATTTAAACATTCATACTGTAAGGTGCGGAAGCAACAATATATTACACATTATCATGTCCCAAAAGTATAGTTTGACCATTAAACCATTACAGACATACAAAATGTGACCGACCTCAAATAGGAACAAAAAGAAACAGAGGACCACTCCAGGACTAGGCTATCACCACGCCTTTCCTTCTATCGGTTACTGAAGAACCTAAAATGTTAGTAGAGTAGTGAGCCTAAAAGTCAACGTGGCTCAGTGAGTAGTAAAACTAGCATATTATCTAACCGACATCCAAAAATAGTGCATGTATGCATGAATAAAAACGATGAAACAATTTTTCAAGAATCATGGTATGTTATAAAAACAATTATAAACAGTGCAATAGTTGAAGGAAACCATTTAATACATGCAGTTCAAAATTTTATCAAGACTAGGGTTCAAATCATAAAGTGCAACCCTATAGTCATCACTCGAGCGGGTTAAGAGTCAGGTGTATCGGCCACTCAAGCGGGTCAAGGGTTAGGCTCATTCGTCGAACATTCTAACCCTGCGCTCGGTCCTCAAGTGTCGTGCTCGAGCAAGTCTAAGGCTAGGCACACTGATCATATGCCCTAACCCGGACACTCAGACCTTGAGCCTAAACCAATCTCATCGTGTACCCTGACCCTACGCTCAGACCTCGAGCCTATGGTCTTCCTATCAGTGTACAACTACATATATTTTAAATTAATTATTGTAGCTCAACACGAGAAACCATTCAATCGACAACAATTTCAATCATTTTTCACGCAAGGAATACAATTAAGATAACAACTAAATAACACTACTAACCTCGGGTCCCGCGCACCGATGTCCCCTCGACACTCGGCCCAGTCCCCCGATCTATGCTCAAATCTGTGTTATGTTAGACTCAATTACATTTCTTCATAAAACACTAGTTAATTCGGTCTTACAATTCCTGATCGATCTCAGTCAATTCGAATTGGAATCGGTCAAACCTGGTCAATCAGTCAAACTTGGTCAACTAGGTCAAACTCAGTCAATCTAGTCAAAATTGGTCAATTTGGTCAAAATCAAGTCAATTGGGTCAAAATTTTCAATTTTTAACACTTAGTCAATTCTAAGCCTTTTAGTTTAATTTGCCAACAAATTTGTTAATTTTCTTGCGATCAATCCAACCGTTGGATTTACACGAAACTTTTTAGATTTGATTTAGACCCTTCAAATATTCACCAAAATTTTATTTTTCTATTTTTGGGTTTCATTTGATATGTTTTCCAACTGAAACAACAGGAGCCCCAAATTCTGGATTTTTCTTCCTATCTATAGAGTGAAGTTTCTGAATTTTCTGTGATCAATTCGACCGTTGGATTTGTATAAAAATTTTCAGATTTGATCTATATCATTCAAATGTTTGCCAGAATTTTGGTTTCAATTTTTCTGAACTCATTTACTATGGTTTTTGAGCGGAATCATAGAGATGTTCAAATCTGGTCCTATTTGTTCTAACAGCACAGCAGGACTAACAATTTTTCTGCTGTCAATCCGTATATCGGATTTGTGTGAGATTTTTCAGTTATGATCCAAAATTCCTAAGGTGTCTCCAAAATTTTATTTCATGAATTTTGAACCCCATTTTTTATGTTTTCCAAGGCTGATATCAAGAAATTTTGGTTTCCCAGATTGCATGTGACAGATAGTCAAAAGGCCACTTATTTGACCCTCTTAGACTTATCTATTTGAGACTAAATTTTTTACACAACATTTCTAGTTGTTTCATGAACGTATCCTCCAAATTTCAGGCAAATCGGACATGTCTATATATTTTTAAATATTCATAACAGCGAGCACAAAATAATGGTATCATGATAGATTTTCTAAAATTTTCTAAGTATAAAATCATGTATATCCGGTAGCTCAGTTCGCCATTGTTTTTGACATGCTCCTAGTGCTCATTTGTTATTCTTCATAAAATAGAAAATTAAGTAGACATAACAAGCTTAAAAATAAGCCATAATACCTCAAGATCGGCGTTCGGATGACCCACGAAACTGCCTCGCAAACTCAGCCAAAACACAGTTTGTCTAATTTTTCTAGGTTCTGCAGTCGCGAAAAACCTCTCTTCGACACCATTTTCGACATGTTTCAAGAGGTCAATCGTTGTTTCTCATAATGAATGTTGAAGTTGACATTATAAGCTTTAAAAGGAGCTATAGTACCTTAATATTGGACTTCGGATAACCGAGAAATCAGTCTTGCAAAACTCTGACAACACACATTTTTGGGTTTTTGCAGTAACAAACAGCAACTTTTGCGGCCATTTCTGCCTCAATTGGCCCGTGTTTTCAATCAAAGGCTTACACCTCCTTGAAGAGGGTATCAAGAGCTTTCCGAGGACTCCAAGATTACTTAAAACGGAGCTCGGATGAGGAAGATATGAGAGGTAGAAGATGGCTTGCTCAAGCTGAAAATTTTTGTAGCAATAGTGTGAGTGAGTGGTTTGAAGGATATTTTGCAGCCCTTATAGCAGCTCGTGGTCCTCTTTTTGGTTGTATTAGTGCCCAACATACTGAGAATTCAAAGGTTGGTTGGTGGTTGCATTAGAGGTCAAAACAAGGGGCAAAAACGATTGGAAGAATTATGGTTTTCTGCCATTTGCTGCTGCTGCTCGGCTGGAAAAACGGAGAGGAAGAAAGGAGAAGAGAAGGAAGAAAGGAGAGGGGGAGGGGGGGCCAGCCGCGCATGCGTCGGCCTACGCGTGGCTCGGTTCGCCCACATGCATGGGGGCACAGGCTAGCTCACACCCAGCCCCGTGCTCGTTTCTACCTTGGGCTTAGGCAGCCAGGCCCAGCGCCTAGCTGCCCATGAGCATTTTTTTTTCCTCTCTCTCTTACCCATTCCATCTCTTTTTTTTTGTATATTAACATATATATATATATATATATCAAAATTTCGTATTTTTTTCTAAAATTATCAAAAATCATTTAATCCTCATTTCTCATCGAAATCTCCAATTACACACCATTTTCATTGTTTATACAATTATTTTTTAAAAAAAATAAATAATTCATCAAAAATTATATTTTTCTACCAAAAATTTCATTAATTTCTCTAAAAATTTTGTAATTATTCCAAAAATTCAATAATCAATTCCAAAAACTATTTCTCTCAATAAATCACATTTTTTTTACGATTCCACATATTTTTCCCTCAAATTTGTATTTTTTTTCATTATTCTTATTTTTCTTCAATAAGTAATTCAAAATTAAAAAAAATGAGAATAATTCATGTATTTCTATTAAAATTTCTAGGAGAATATACAGAAATACATATTTACAAATACAGGTCGTTACAATGTTAAAATACTTACTATATTCATACTCAAACACCTTTCATATTGCAAAGTGTCAAAGAAAATATTCGTCATATATATCAATGGTATATAGCCTCATGTTCCAAAATATCCATTCTCGTTTGACGCACAAAGTGCGATAGCCGATATAGTTCTTTGACACTTGTCTAGTTTTGTTATGCACAATGGATATTTTTTGAAATGTATTTTTTTTTTTCAATTTCAAATAGAAGGGCAATCGCATATCACCACTAATGACTAAGTAAGGATGTCATTCCCACATTTAATATCGAATATCTAATGTTCTCGTATGTATACTTATCTTCAACTTATCAAATATAATTTTACTCTAAACCATAAAACATGTAAATTTTGAAATAAGCACGTCATCTACTTTGAAATTATCATAATTAGTTTTGTTCAACCATATCTTACTGTGTTGGATTAATATTGGTATATTGCCTATTAATACCTACAAAAGATTCAGAAAAAATATATTTATCAAATTGACACTTACTATGATTTACACTAAAAGTATACCTCCTATATTCTAGTATTATACAATATGTATACATCTGTTGTGTTTTACATTTAATATTCAAAAGTATTTTTAATTTTGTTCCTTATCTATACATTCCATTAATTAGAATCATTAAATTCAGATTTATTTTAAATTAGAATCTATTTTAATATTTGACTATGTAATGCATTTAGTTAGCCAAATTTGATGCAAAGTATACAAGTCAAATTTGTACTTTGAATAGTACCAAGCAAATATGATGCACATTATAAAATCAACAGTTATACAATAGATATTAGCTACAAACATACATAACGAATTTAACAATAAATATTACACAATAACTCTACTACGACTCTTTGAGGCATTTCATCATAAAAGTTTCATATACAGTATATTTAGAACCTTGCTTACAATGAAATGAAGCAATGTGTTTGAAGTAACCAAAAATTCCAAAATTCATTACACAATACAACTATTATTTACCTTGCAATATTAACTTTTGGATCAGTGTTTTAATTCAAAATTTTTTTAACTTTCATCACTTCTTAATTTTCATGATTTTAATTTTTCTAGCTTGATGAAATTCATTTGATTCGTTTTTCTACTAATGAGATCGAGATGATGAGGCTTCCAACAACATCTTTGTATGAGCCTTTTTTGTTGTTATTTTTGAATTTCTTTTGAGTTTTCATTTTTTTTTTTTTTTTTGCAATTCATGCGATTCTTATGCATTACAACTGTGATCCTTGTTTGGGTACGACAATATTCAAAAAACTACTATTTTTATAATATTTTTTCACTACTTTTATAAATTGGTAATATGTGTTATTATGGTAATATTTATCAATTTTCTATACAAAAATGCAAAAAAAAATTGAACATTAATTTGAGGGGTGGAAGTGACAATTTTGATGACTTCCGTGGGATTTTCTTTTGAGCTATTATTTGCAACAACTCCTTATTCCCACAAGGTATAGCCCATTTATATTTTGTAGTTTTGGCTAGTAATGTTCTCTTTCTCTTTTATTTTTTTTTTCCTTTTTTAAGAAAGTTTTGGCTAGTAATCTTCTCTTTCTCTTTTTTTTTTTCCTTTTTTTAGGAAACTACAAAATTCATCATTATTTTTATATTATCTTTAAATTATTTTTAATAATATTTGCATCATTTTATTTTTTAAATATTAATTTTTAAATAATAGTTTTGCAATTACTGACTTCTCTCCCTTTAGGGCGTGATCTTAATAGCTTATTTCTTCCATTATTCTTTCCTTTATTTTCACCACTCAATTAGATAATAGATTTTGTTTTGTCTATCTCTTATCTTTAATTTCGTTAGATTCCATTCAGGTTATAAATATGAAGAAAAAGATATTTTTTCCAAGTCTAACCAACAAACGCCATCAACTATTGTTTCTAACTTACGATGCTTGCACATATTGTAAATTAAGATGACTAATAAGAGTAAGCGATGAAGATGAGAAGAATCTGAAGCGGGTTTGTTGGAATTCTTGTTATTATTTATGATGTTGTACCAATATTTAGAGGTTTATATGCAAAATTAGTCATTGAAGTATTTGGAATAGAATGGTATATAATGTATGAAAACTATATTTGATAAAAATTTTGAAAGGATTATACTACGAAAGGTAACAACAAATAAAAATGTCTACTTTGATAATTTCATCAACATCCACCATAGTACAATAAATTAGATTCGTATACAATAAAATCAGTGATGGAGATTTATTTTTGAATACAAATCTGGAATTTTATACTATATTGATATTAATATTCTTCAACATAATTCATTTCAATATTGTGTTCAACTTGTATACATTTGACTAATTTAACAATAATAATATTTGACTTGTATAGAATATTTGATGTATATATTAAAATTATACTAATTTAACCAATTTTTTATAATATTGTTAAAATTTTTAAATTGTATTATGTGGAATGTAAGATAATCTAGCCAAATATGATTGTAATTATTAGAATAATGTTCATATAATTTTCACTAATTTATTTCACTAATTATAAATACTTAAAACAATTAAAATACAATAAATAAAAACTTCAAAGTAACGGGGATGTTAATTTCAAACTTTATGATTTTGATAAAATCATTGTTTGCCCTTCTTGTTTCCATTACAAAAAAAATGTAATTTCCTCTTTTTCCATGGTACTTTTTGTTTGTTCGAAGAATGAGGAAGAAATTACTTGCTTCCAAGATCAAATCAAAAACCCTATCCAATAAGAAATTTCGTTGTTTAATATTTTAACATATCTACAATTGATTAAACATTTGTAAGATACAAATAAAATTTTATGTTTTTGATATTACGATAAATGTATACCATCAATATATTACTTGTAATATTTGTTATATATATTTAAAAAGCACTCTATCAACCATAATTATGTTATCTTATTATGATTTTTAAATTGTATTATGTTGGATCTAAAGCAATCTAACAATACATATACACAATGTTGAAAACAATGCATATACAAAATGTTGAAAGTACAGAATCTTGGTTTCTATCATATTAAAGAGTATTAATTGCAATACAATATAAAGTTTTATATCTAATTGTGATATTAATTTTAATTCATCACAACTTCAAAAGTAATGATGAACAATTCAATAATGCACTCTATTGCTATGTTATTGTTTTAATTTTATACAAAGTAAACTATGTAGGATAATAATGAAATATTCATAGTAGCATTTATTTTTATGGTTACTTTTCAAACTAATGCTCTTTGACATGTCATCAAACACTTTTAATGCATATTATAAATGCACAAGGTCATCAACACACAACAGTCTAAAAATCAGAAAACCGCTACTTTTTGTACTAAGATCTTTGTTAGAAACTTGATTTACCCACATCCTTTGATTTTATACTAATATCCTATCTTCTTTCCACCAAAATGTTCAATTAGTTGAAGGAAGAAATTTGTATTTGTGATTCAAATGAAATTTAATGCCACGCTCTTGATGTGTTGTTGGAAATAAGTGCGGTCACTTTTGAAACTAACATATACATTATTACGTGTTTAAATTTGTACATAGTTTCCATTGTGATCATCATATTTTATTTTGAAAAAGTATTTAGCAGCTTATTAAAACATTTGTTCTTAATTTGTATTTTTTATATTTATGAAATACATGATATTTCTACACGTTTTTTTCTTTTTTTTTGTATGTTTATATGTTTTCCTTTTTCTCTCTTTTCTAGAGTTGTTTATTTGTTATTCTTAAATGTTATCTCACATTCTTTGGTGTGGACATTGTATTAAAAGATAATAGTATTAATTTAGATAAAACTTGGACCTCTTAATAAGGTTAAAGAGGCAAGCATAGTGTAACAAGCATAAAAAGTTGGGATCAAGACCATCTGGGGTGCAAGTCAATCTAACTAACCAGACTAAACCTAATCGAAAGTAATGAGTTGGGTTGGGTTTGGTTGTCTAAGTATCAGGTTGGGAAGGTTGGAAATTTTCAAACAAAACAAGTTTGTGCGGGGTTGGATCATGAATTAGGAGCTTAGAAAACTAACTCAATCCAATCTAAACTGAACCCATTTGTAACCCTAAAAATCCTTTCTCCAATTTATGTGATGTGAAATTGAAGTTTGAAAGTATCTCAAACTTATTATTTAATATTATTAACAATTTGATGTTATTTTAAATTGTCGTAAATTTATTTTTTGTGATTACAATAACCATTTTCAAAAAAAATCTTTGATGAGATTTTTCTTTAAATTTTATTTATCCTATTATGATACGGCAGTGAATGAATGTATTTTTTATTCTCTTTTTTTTTTCCTTTTTTTTTTAGTGTAGTCAATTTGAAGTAGGTGCACCATGAAACATCAAGTCTTATGGCTATTGCTTCCTTTCCTTCATAGTTGATTCATAGGATTTTGAGGTATAGGTTTTGGTTTCATTCCATTAAAGTTTTAATATGCTTTATTTACAATGTATTTCTTGTTCATGACATGCTTGTCGCATTTTCTTGTGGGGACAATGATCGCTTCCAATGTATCTTCTTTGGTTTTGCTTTTAACAAAATTTTTAATTGTATTGGTTTTCCTTCCAATCAAGTATTTCTCAAATTGACATGTTAATATGATTATATTTAAATTTGAAATATTACATGCTCTATGTCCAATTAGGGTCAGCTGTTTAACTAATTTGATTTGAATTGGGTTAGATTGAGGTTAAGAATTTAGTTTAAACTTGGCTAATCTATTACACTCCTATGGATAATACCATCTAATTATTATGGTTCCTTTTCTTGGCTTTTATTAAGGAAAATCCCTGGCACTTATTTGAAAAGCCGGTGGGGCAAGGCAAGTGGTGGACCAACAAATTGAGTTATTGATTTTGAGTGAAAAGTTTAGAATCATATTGTTATAACTAATCAACATTTGTAAATAAGTGTTATAGTCACCATTCTTTTCAGGAAAAAAAAAAAAGGTTCTTTATAAAAATATCTTTCATATAAATTTATTTAACAGTCTGGTATTGAAAAAAGATTGTCAATAAATTTATATAATAGTCTGGTATTGAAAAAAGATTGTCAATAAATTAAAAATGTATGGCAAAAGTAGCATACAAGCAGATAAGTTAGAAATTTATGATAAAAGTAGCCTACTGTGAAATAAAGAGTTTTAGCTTTTTTAATTAATATGTAGATACTTGGATTTAAGCATATATATATATATAACATTAAAATAAGAGTGTGGAAGAATTGAAAAAATGAGTCTCATGCGCCAAGTCTTATATATCCAATAATAATTAGGTTCTAGGGTAAACTAGATTATATAATATTCTACTCAGCCGGCAAATCTCACCCATTAACTTTTCTAGAAGGATTCAGAAAGTCAAGGTTTTATTGGTATTGGAGATAGAGGGAAAAAAGTCAAACTCATAATTAGCAATTTAGTGTAACCAAAGTGTAACGACCCGTCTATTTTTAATATGTATTTTTATATATTTTTTTAAAAATTTTAATAAAAATACATAAATTATTCTTATTTTTTTAAATTTTAAATTACTTATTGAAGAAAAATGAAAAAAATAGATAAAAATACAAATTTGAGGAGAAAATGTGATTTTTAGAGAGAAATGATTTTTGGGATTGATTTTTAAATTTTCAGAATAATTATGAAATTTTTAAAGAAATTAATTAAATTTTTGGGAGAAAAATGTAATTTATGGGTAAATTATTCAATTTTTAGAAAATAATTATATAAAAAAATAAAAATAGTGTATTATTAGAGAATTTTGATAAAGAATGATAAATCAAATAATTTTAATAATTTAAAAAAAATTACCAAAATTTTGATATATATATGTCTATATACCAAAAAAAAAACAAGCAACAAAAAGAAAAAAAAAATAAAATAATAGAATTGGGCCACTTGGGCAACCCAGGGGCATGGGCCTGGGCTGCCCAGGTCCATGTGGACCGGGCTGGGCACACAGCCCAGCCCACCACTCCTTTTCCTCTCTTCCCTCTCCTTCTTCCTTCTCTTTCCTCTTGATTTTCAACTAGGAAAATTAGATTTTTTTTTTTCTGATTTTTCCCATGGTTTTAACCCATGGTATTGGCCATTAATGCATCCCCAAACACCTTTCCTTGTTTGTTGAAACATTGAGCCATGAACGAAGCACTTTACCGCCAAATATGATTCTCAAAAGAGGTTGCAAAGATCATTCAAACACCACCATCAACACCATAGTTGCAGGAAAACCTTTTTGAACACCCCACCTTCAACCCTTTGTATCTCCCTCATCC
>JAJIYU010012305.1:0-14626 GCA_030144865.1 Tinospora cordifolia | reverse complement strand
ATTCTAAAATCTGGATCATGTTGTTGCAATTCCTTAATTCTTTGACTTTGAGCATCTGTCAACCTCATATGCATTTGAGCGCATATGCCCAATGAAACATCAATTGGAAATGTACTCATGACAATAGCCCGTTTTAACATCCGCCATTCATGAGTCATTTGGCAAGCTACAACTCCAACTTCAGTCTGTTTCTTGCTCAATGCATCAACAACAACATTAGTTTTTCCAAGGTGATACTCATGATTAAAATCATAATCCTTAAGAAATTATAACCATTTGCGTTGCCTCAAATTCAACTCTTTTTGATAAAAAAAAGTACTTAAGACTTTTATGATCTGAGTATAATGTAAACCTCTCACTATAGAGACTATAACTAGTTCCAGATCATGTATTGAGTAATTTTTCTCATACACCTTTAATTGCCTAGATGCATAAGCTATTACTCAACCCTTTTGCATCAAAACACACACCAAACCTGCATGTAACGCATCAATGTAAATAACTAGTTCCTTTTCATGCTCTAGAAGTATTAGTACCTATGCAATAGTCAGCTTTCTCTTCAAAGTAATGAAAGCTTCTTCACATTCATCAGTCCACACAAAAGGCCACAGTCTTCTAAGTTAGCATAGTCAGTGGAGCAACTAATTTAGAAAATACCCCCACAAACTTCCTATCATATCTAGCTAAACCCAGAAAACCTCGAATTTCAGTCACTGTGTTTGCTCTTGGCCAGTTGATAATAGCCTTAACGTTTGAAGAATCTACAAAAACACTTTCTACACTTACCACATGACCTAAAAACTGCACTTCATCTATCCAAAACTCACATTTACTAAACTTTGCATACAATCTATGTTCTCTCAGGGCCTGTAAAGTAGTCTCAAGATGTTGTTCATGCTCTTCTCGAGTTTTAGATTAAATAAGTATATCATCAATAAAGATAATGATGAAGTGATCAAGATATTTAAACACCCTTTGCATTAAATCCATAAACATAACAAGTGCATTGGTTAACCTAAAGACATAACCAGAAATTCATAATGTCCATAGCTTTTTTGGAAAAGTTATCTTGGGAATATCCTCTTCTCTAATCCTCAGCTGATGATTCCCCCATCTCAAATCAATCTTTGAAAAATATTTGGCTCCAATTAGCTAATCAAACAAATCATTAATTCGAGGAAGTGGATATTTATTTTTTATAGTCACCCTGTTCAGCTGACGATAGTCTATACACAACTGTAGACTCCTATTTTTTTCTTCACAAACAACGCTGGTGCTCCTCAGGGAGAGATACTTGGGGTAATAAACCTTTTACTCAACAAATCTTCAAGTTGCACCTTAAGTTCTTTTACTTCCCTTGGGGCCACACGATAAGGTAGAGTAGAGATAAGTTTAGTTTCAGGCATCAATTCAATAATAAAATCAATCTCTCTTCTAGGAAGTATTTGAGGTAAGTCTTCAAGAAATACATCTAGAAATTCATTTACTACAATAATTTCTGATAACTAAATGCCCTGCTCATTTTCATCCACTATCTTTATGCCAGTTAAGTATTGTACTTATTCGTCCCAATGGTATTGACGATCTCACAAAGGAACTCTAGCTCTGAGATCTCCCTATAAATTGTTGTTCCCTCCAGCTTGTTGTTGGCACTGGCACCACTAGTGTGGCAGCTGTCCCAATCTTACTCGATACTTCTTCGGTAAAAAATCTTTTATTTCCCTCATATTAGTTTTGGTTCCACGTAAATTTGCTCTTTCCGTAAAATGTTACATTCTGCTCAGATGATAAAAGGGAAGTATGTGAAGCAGCTCCCTGATTTGCAGTTTCCACCTTCTTAATGTCCAAAGCCTTATTAACAACAACCGCATATGTTTTTACCCCATTTAGTGCCAACCCCTTACATATGACATCACCGAACCCATCATGAAGCTTTTTCATCTGCAAATTATCAGTGATGTAACACCTCGCCTCTCGAGCCCCATCGTCTACGTCATCTGATGTTCTAATTTTCTTTGATCAATAATCTTGGGTCGCCTGAGAGACGGGTTCGTGCTACTTTCTTCTTTTCCAAAACCCAAATCCATGAGAGTTTCTATACACAATAGTCTTTGTGCAAAATAATTCAAGGCATCATAATTAAAATCCTTCATTTATTTATACTAATTGAACTTTTACAATGAGAAAAATAGATTCAGAAATGAATAAACAATTTGATTTGGGCCTTTGTGCCTTACATTGAAATAAATAAAAATTTTCAATAAATAAACTTCATCGTGAGCTGATTAATTCCCTGAAATATGAAAAATAGGGGGGTGAGCTAAAAAGCCTTGTGAATCATTCTATCTATTTAATTCATTATTTCAACCAAATAATACAAGCATATCAAACACTTTCAGAGATTAATTCGATTCAAACAATATATTATTTCCGTCGTAAATTAGACCGGAAGGAATTAACCTCTGTATTCCAAATCTAGGGAGATAGATCATTTCTGAAACTCAAACCCTTCTCTGTGGAGTGGGATCACACGTGAAACCCAGTCTATTTTGGTGTCAAACCTGACAGCTAGTCAAAAAGGCTGGTAACACAGGATGAGAATATCCGTCCCCGTGCTGGTAAGTAGTTGAAATCTTTATAAAATCTTAGTTATGTGTATAATAGCGTAGTAAATGAACATTTCAATAGTATTTAAACACTCAAACAGTATAACATGATCAATGACTTTCGAGTTCTGATGTAGAAGATCGTACAAGATGCAACTACAGAACATACTCTCTTGATCATAAGCAGTATATTAATAAATAGTAGCTCTAATAATATAACATTCACATTAAGGGTGGTAATTCGTGTTGGCGAGTTATAAACGGGTCAACCCGTTTATTAATCGGGTCATGATATGTCAACCCAAACACGACCCGTTTATTAATTGGGTCATAACATGTCAACCCGAACACGACACGTAAAATAAACGGGTAAACGGGTGACATGTTTATGACCCGTTTAGACACGTTTAATAAATTATATAATAACTTAACTAAAAAGTTGGCTTTACCAAGATTTGAACCCATGACATTTGGGTTATTATCTTAAACTTTAACCAAATGAGCTAACAACTTATGTTGTCAAAAGAGCTACTTTTTTAATATTTATATATACATTGTACTTATTTTTTTAATATTTGAGAGATCAAATTATTTTTTATAATTTTTATTTGGGTGTAATAATTTTATTAAAAAATAAAATAATAATATTAAAAATTTGATATATCAAGCTACTCTTTAAGTATTTATACATGCATTGTTTTTTTCAAGAATTTTTTTTAAAGATTTAAGATATAAGTTATTTTTTATATATTTATTTAAGTGTAGTATTTTTTTGTCAAAAAATAAAATTAATATTAAAAATTAGACTTTATGCTTTTATGAGAAATTATATAATATCTTAAGTTAAGACAAAAAGAGATATAATATTTTTTAAGGTAAGTTAAAAAATAAAAAAATGTTAAAAAAAATCAAGTTTAATGTTTTTAGGAGATTTTTTTAAAATATTTGAGAAATTGACTTATTTTTATATTTTAATTTGAATATAATATTTTTTGCTAAAGATAGAGTTTATTTTTAAAGGGGTATAATAGTTTTTTAATTTATTGTGGAATCATTTTTCTTAAAAAAAAATATCTCAAATAATATATGCCTAATTTTTAAAATTATTTTTTAAAAATATTAACTAAATACAAAAATATAAAAATAATTTATGAAAATTAAATTAAAATTATTTTTAAAAATTAAAATTATTCTTAATGTATTATGTAATATTAACTTATGTATAACCTATTTATTGACTTATTTTTAATTATGTTAAATGGGTCATTTCGGGTTTATCAGGTCAACCTGTTTATGACCCGTATTTAGTCGTGTTTAATTATGTTCAACCCGTTTAGACCCAAACCAATTTATATATCAAACCCAAACTCGTTAACTTCGTGTCGTGTTCGGGTCGGGTTATCGTGTCGTGTCACAAATTGCCACCCCTAATTCACATTAACTTTCGATTTTTTATGTAGAAGATCGTACAAGACGCAACTATAGAGCATACGTTTTAGGTCATAAGTAATAAAATAATGCATAAATAAAAAGACAAGAATTAAACTTAAACAAATAAAACAAGCAAGCATTATTTAAATTAAAATAATAAATTAAAAGAAAGGGAAAGAAAATCACATCGAGATCGCTTCCTAACTTGTATAGCACTTCGTTGCTACTACTTCACAAGCTATTTAGAATAGCTAAAGAAAAGAATAACAAAGATTGAGATTTCCAAGAAGGAGGCAAAGAGATAGCAAGAAGAATTTTGATTCTTGCTTTGGGATGAATGAAATGGATAGAGTATGGAGATTTATATAGAGATATTTTTTAACTAGTTTTGTCTATTTTTCCAATGTGAGACTATCATTTTGTACATTTGAAATGGGTAGAGTAGGAGGGTTTATATAGAGTCATTTGTCTATTTTTTCTAATATGGGACTATTATTTTTCATATATGCATATCTTAATTTCATACATGTATTCTAACTAATATATGCATATCTTAATATCATACTAAATAAAATATTATATTCATGAATGCATTTCCTTACATATATATTCAATACTTTATAATATTATTTATTGTATTCAATAATATTACATATTGCTATAAATTTCTATTAATACATATACCAATCAATAAAATTAATCAATTATTATAAATTAATCCTGTATATATTAATATATATTACTATAAATTAATCCTATATATATTATATTGCTTCATTTTTTTCATATATTACTATTAATCTTACTATATTAGTACATATACTAATCATAATTAATTAATGTACATGTATATGTGCATGTGGTTATATAATGCTTACATATGTACTTTTACACCATTTAATTAATCAACTAATTTAATGAGTCTATCTTATATAAAATGTCACGTATATAAGTGCAGAGTAATATATACATGTGTCTATATTAATTAAATCTCATTCATATATACAAATAATATGGGGTATTACAAGTGACCACTAGCTCTGGTGCAAACAAAGACAATCCTTTAAATTCATGTTTATATTCTCGAACTGTCATATTCTCCTGCTTTAAATAATGAAACTGATCCTTTTGCTTATCTTTCTCCTCTGGTGAGAAAAAACACTCATAGAATATCTTTTTAAATTTCTCCCAAGAAACTTTACCTAAATGTCGTCTACCTGTGGACTTCCACGATCGCTTTGCATCATCGATGAGTTTAAAGTTAGCTAATCTCACTTTGTCCTAATCCCCCACTTGCATATTATCAAATATAGTTTCTATCCTCATCAACCAATTTTCTGCAACTTTCAACACCAAAACTGTAACACCCCAGCTCCCGTTCTTTCTCTATCACATACGTCATAGGTGACGTGGTGGTCTCGTGGCTTGAGACGTCATTTCTTATGAGTACAATCAGTCTTGTTTTCTATCTGAAAACTGGGGATATTACTTTTTCTTTTCTTCATTTATCTGTTAGTTTTAACAGTTCATATCCAAGAAATAAAATTTAAATACAATACATCTGAAAACATTACTTCATTATAAGAGTTATGAATAATTTTGTGGGCTCCATAGACATCTTTTGATAATACAGATATTTCTGATATTTGACATAATCAAACCCTACAATACATATCATTTTCTACTATCTTGTACACTGTCATTAATTTACATTGTTCTGTAGAGGCTTCGTTTTCAATAATTACCTGAAAAAATGATTGGATGAGCTCAAGAGCCCAGTGGATCATACACAGTACATCCATAGCATTATTTAAACCAAACACTGAACATGCAAACACTTATCATCCATTAGGCGTTTCAAACATTTAGTTATCAATAGTTGTCAATTAAACCGAAAGGGGTTAACCTCTGTGTTTCAGATCTTGAGAGAGAAATCGATTCTGAAACTCAAACCCTTATCTGGGATCATTTCTGAAACCAGTTCTTTCTGGTGTCAATAATGACAACCAGTTCTAATTCTGCATGGAACACACACGAAGACATTCGTCCCTGCGCCGGTACGTAGTTAAAATCTTTATTAATCTTCTTTTTGTAAACAGAGCATAATAAAATGAATATTTCATCAATAGTTGAACATTACATCAGCATAATATCATAAATCAATATTTTCATCAAAATAAAAATAATGACTATCGATTTTGATGTAGAAGATCGTACAAGAAGCAACTACAGAACATACTCTCTCGGTCATAAATTAAAAATAAAGATAACAATGACTGTCGATTTCTGATGTAGAAGATCGTAAAAGACGCAACTACAGAGCATACTCTCTCGGTCATAAATAAATTAAAAATAAAGGTAAATATTTCACACATCATTGAATCAATAATCATGCATAATTCTAGATATAATACAAACATCACATATTCAGCATTAAAATTCAAATAATACTAGAGAGTAAAGTAATCACTTCCACCTCAGTAGTATTTCTCTGAATCATTGCAGTATTATCTCAACTTGTTTTGAGGCTTTGATCAACAGTCTTCGGGATCTACGTGTCGAAAATGTGTTTTAATCGATGTCCATGAACAGTACCATATGAACAGTACCGTATAAATGAACAATGCCAAATAGTAACAGTGAACTGTACCGTATAAATGAACAGTAAACTACTTATGTGTACTTAAATGAACAGCAATACCTCCCAACTCAAATAAAGACTAGAGCAGAGTGATTATACCTGCTCTGATCAGAACCACCTTCCTATTGCTTCAAAGGAGACACCCAACAGTAGATCTTCACTACTGCTATGCAGAAACTGGGGTTTTCCTCTTCCTACTACTATATTTGTTGTCTAAAACAACTGAAGAACAAGAGAAGAGAAGAGAGTAAGCAAGAAAATTCTTTCTTTCTTGTTGGAATGAATTTTCAGAATGAGGGGGGGTTTATATAGAATTTTCTGGCAGAAAAAGACGAAACAACACAGTTAAAAATAGTTGTTACTGTGGCTACAGTACCTGTTACTGTAGCTATAGTAACCCGCCGAAAGTTATTTGTCTGCCGACAAAATAGTGACCATATTTGTGCACAGTAACTGTATATTTGAATAGTAACAGTAAATTTTAATTTTTTTTCTTTTCGAATTTCGAGTATTACAACATCGAAATTTGTGGGTATTACAAAAACTCTTGTGAATGTTAGAGGTTCTCTTATTTTAAAAGATTTCATTAGCTTATAATATATTTACTTTTCTTTCTCATAACTTCTGCTTACTGACACTGGAGTTTTTGTTGCAACAGTAGGTACTACTTCATTAACCCCAATGCTACTGACACCAAGTTTAGGAACTACTGGTGCATTAGGCCTCTATAACTCTTCCCTGATCTTAGCCATCATCTATGTCAGTTGGGTGGTACTCTACTGTTGCATCAATACCATATCCTCAAACTTTTTAAACTGTTCCTCATGGGGATCCATAATTTCCTTAGCTCATTCTATTTAGACCTACTTATTAATAAAAGAAAATAATTTCATTAAATAACACCAACAACTTTATAATTCAAATTTAGCTACCCAACAAACCAACACAATAATATATAACATCTACTTTTCTTCCTAAAGCTTATAAACCTAAGGCAGTGATGGGGCCTGCCATTACGATACTGTCACCCTTAGACATGCTAGACAAATTTTGAAGGCGTGGGGGGTTTTCTTAAAATGCATCGTCACAATGAAACACTCGCCCTGCACTTATTAACCCATAAACACTCCACTACACAGTTGATTTAAGACTCACACCTCTAATACCCCCGGAGTGGCTCTGATACCACTATTGTTGCAACCCTTTCTCACATGATGTCATGACCAACAAAAAATTTTCAAACATGTCAGAATACTGGCATGTAAGAAACCCTTTAAGTTCTCACAACCAAATCACCAATTTTCTTAAAATTTTGACAGTCTCCTTTAAAAATATAACATGTCACCAAATTCAAATCATTCAATAATCACAATCAATATAAAAAATATATTTCTTTATAAAATTAATTATATATCCACACAATCCATAATTTATTCAGACATCACATCCAAATGATAACATGTCTATATACGTCTCCAAATCCAAAAATCTGACTAATTATTACAATTACAGCATACTATTAACTTAAAAAAATATACTAATAATGACATTATATCTTCTCTTTCCCTTTCTCGTCAGAACTTGTAGAAAATGATTAAGAGTAAAGTGAGCAAACAACAAGCTAAGTGAATAATCTGACTTATAATATTATATAACCATCATATGTATAAAACATGTAGGACAAAACAAATTTTAAATCACCTGCACATGAAATAAAAAATAACATACATGCATGATACAATATGTGAATTTTCACCCTAGTCACTTTGGAGATACTCCAAAAGGGTGTCCCATGTCATACTCCAAAGGAGTATCTTTGATCATACTCCGAACGGATGTGAGTTTTTTACAAAACCATTTCATGAAATTCAAATAAGCATGTAATGCATTATATCATTTTATTTAATAAAAAATCAGACATTTTAATACAATATCAATGTCAAACATAATACCATAAATAAAGATTACTCACAAAATTAATGTTCAACTTGTTCCTATTATCCAATAATAATTTGCCTCCACAGTGTTAATATAATCTTATCACCAAAAATCATTTTATATGCATCAAATCAATTTCAACTCATTTGAATTTATTTTTATAAATCATTCCCAGCGTATTTGCATCTTATATTTAACCTAATATATATATTTGATCTCATGTATTGGTGTGCATTAACCTAAACATATTCAATAATCTTTAAGATTATTTTTCTGTTCGTATAAAATATTTTTATAGCAAAAAATATTAATAATATGCTTCCTAATTATATTTTTATTAATTTTTCAAATTTTGATAAATAGCTCAATTGTCAAATATTCACCAAAAATCCAATTAATATCCAAAATTCATGAATTTGGAGTCGATGGGTACGTATTTTCATTCTCTACGTTCTTATAGGTTTCAATTAAAGTTTTATTGGAGTTTAGCATACCCAAAAACTCATTCAGAGGTTATTTAATTTTGAATATTCATTTTGGTGTGTACAAAACAAATGAATGAAAACTAACCACATGTTTAGAATTTACGTATCTCAGAAGTGTATTGGTATAATTTTTGTTGAGTTTTACTCACGAAGGAAAAATATTCTATTTTTGAGTACCACTATAAAACACTGTCTATAGTATAAATTATACCCTTAGGATCGTAGTACGTGACTTACTTAATATTCTTGTAATGAGAATTAAGAGAAACAACTTACCTTCGTGTCAAATCCGTCAAGAAAATTGGATTTCCCTTCCTCCGTTCCCCTTTTCTTTCTTTTAGTTCTTTCCTGCATTTTGTTTTCGTAAGTGACAAGTGAAAAAACGAAATAGAAGAAGAATTCCACTTCCTGATTTTTACATAACAAAAAAAAATTACATTTATACTCCTGTTTAGATAAATAATTCATTAAGAACTAATCATATATATCTTATTTCTATTTCTACCTTTTATTTAATTTTATAAGCACATACCTTATATAACGTATTTCCATTTTTACCTTATTTAATTCCATAACAGAACTTAATTTCATAACAACATACCTTACATAACTTATTTATATTTATAATAGTTATCTCAATTATTTATAATTTTATAATAATAATAATAATAATATTGTTATTATTATTATTACTATTGTTTCAATTATTATTATTATTATCTTTAAATCATCCAAATTTATTTATTTATTTATTTCCAACCCACGTGACATTATTTATTCATATAAGTATGTGTTTAATACATGTTTATACACACATGTTATATTCACGTATCATGAAAATTCGGGTTGTTACATCAAGTATACATTTTTGTAATCAATTTCTCATTCTTATACTCATAATTTTACCATCTTAATTTCAACATATCAAAGATTAATAATTATCTAGGTTCTATTAAAATATACTTGTGGAACCTACTTAAATTTTTAATTAAAGTACAACCAAATTTCATTTTAAATATGATTTTTTTTCCAACAACTGGTTTTGCAAAACATACTTCTCCATTTGTTTTGCAAAACTAATATAGCTTTCACAAAGCAGCAAAACCATGGTTGATTTTATTCTATGAAGATTAGAGTATGCTCTCAAAATACTCTTCATGTCTTCTAATTCTTCCAATCAAATCCAAATTTATGTGCCTTTTCTCGTTAGTAAAGTCTACTTTAGAACATTTTGAATAATTTTTTAGGATCATCTTGTTTTACATGGTATTGATATATTGTTCTTCTCTTTATTACTGTAATCATCTTCTTTCATGTGGCATTAATATATTGTTCTTCTCTCTATTACTTTTTAAGGATCATCTTTTTGTTTCACAAAGCAACAATATGTTTACTTTTAGATATCCTACATATACAACTAGGCATTTTGCATGTACTGCTATCACTTGTTAATAACTTTGGATACACCAATAAACTTACTTCTCCTTTTTCTTAGTTATCACTTTCATTATTTAGGGCAAATCGAATGAGAGTACTAAAACTAGAAACGATCAAAAAATAGAAAAAGATATTAGACGAAGATTGAACAGTGTTCTTTGTAACAAAAAAAGAGAAAATTGTGTTCTTCATCGCAGAAAAGTCGAATAGTGTTCTTAAGTAGGAATGTTGTATATAGGAAGCAAATGTTCCAGATTTGAGGTTTTTTTGGTTTTTTTCAAAACAAAAATGATGTTTCGTTATTCTCCAAATCACAGTATATTGTGCTTTTAATGTTATTTTGTTTAAGTTTCTCTGTTCTATCAGTATTTTCTAGAAAAGAAATAATGTGCATTAAACTACAATAACATTTACTCTTATACGTGTAATTGATAGAACGTGAATGACAAATGCATGATGAGAAATTCAAAGAATATAAACTGTATACTATAATTATAAATTTCAATGCGTAAGCTAAAGTTGTTCCATTGAACAACACATATTAGAAAAATAGTAGATCATAAGAAAGAAAGTGAACAGGACAAAGGAATATATTCAAATTTCGTAGTGTATATACACTTTCATAGTTGTATATGTAGCATCAAACTTAATTTATAGAAATTGATAGTATATAGTAATATACGATGCTATTAACTTAATTTTGTATGATGTGTGATTATACATGAATGTCATATATATATATATATATATATATATAGTTTAATATATGTATATATGTAGGATATTAACTGTGTATAGGTGTATATTCAATTTTTATATGTATGATGTGTGAATTTTAATGTGAATGACGTGTTATTACCAATCAATACAACATTCTTATTTATTATTTTTAGTAGCAAGAAAATATTATATATTTTTTGTATATCATATGTATATGATACATATATTCCGTGTAAAAAGTCACGTGTTGTATTGATCATTATTCAATATCCATGCGGGAAAAGCAGTTTATATATATTTTCATATATATTTTAGTATATTTTATGTATATTTATGTATATTTCTTGAATACAATGATCTGTCATGAGTTTTCTCTCACTCGTCATCAAAATAATAAGTTTGTGTATATTTTTTTTTATATATTTCAAGTATATTTTCTGTATAATATTTGTATATTTATTGTATACAATGATCTATCGTGAGTTTTCTTTCACTTGCTATCAAAATAATAGATAATTATTTTATATTGTTAGGTACGAGGATGCAATGATGAAGTATACATTATTAATGAGTACGGTGTAGGATGCAATGATGAAGTATACATTATTAATGAGTACGGTGTAGGAGAATTAGACCGAGAAGACCGAAAAAGAGAAGGTTCAAATTAGGATGAAAAACGACAGCAAGTATAAAATGTGAGAAATGTGGTAGCATGAAATGTAATAAAAAAACACGTATAAATGCATCAAAACAAAAATAAACCCTCATATGTCTAGTATTGAAATTTTTTCAATAAGGTAAAATGTTACTGTAATGACTGTTATGATTGTTTTATTTGTTGAAAAAATGAATAAGTAAATAGATAATTTATTGATTACAAATGTTAATTATTATTGCAAATTATTGACCAAGGCCATTGATATATTTGATTGATGTTAGTTATGTATTTCATTCTCATTGCAAACTGATAGTTTTAACTGGTTGCCACTAATAATTCAAATCAACAGTCACATCCTCATTAAATTGCAAGAATATGTATGGGTATATAATTTTTATATTTTTTGTATACATAGTGTATAATATACGGTGATATTAGACATGTATTCTATGATTATACTGATACATAATATGTATTCATAGTATAATAATAATCGTCACACATTACAAAATGACAATTATAATTGGTTGCCACTAATAGTTCAAATTGACATTCACATCCTCATTATATTGCAGTAATATCTTTAGGTATACAATATAGATATTTGTTGTATACAATTTGCCTATTATGATGACAGTTTTATTGAAAACAACTAGAATATATAAATATAGTTAGAATCACAATATAAATTAAAACTGAAACATATGTTAATATACATTACTACATAATAGCCTGATGACAATTCAAATTGACATTTGCATCCTCATTATATTGCAAGAATATCTCTGAATATACAATTTGTATATGTGTTGTATACAGTGCATATATTATAATAACAATCATAATATATGCAATCAGAATCTGAAAATAATCATAATCAAAATCTAAAAATACAATTTTACTCAAAACAATCAGAATTTGAAAAATACAATTAGAATTACAATATAAGCTAAGACTGAAATGCATACTAATATACATTACTGTAGAACAACGTAATGACAGTTTAAATTAACATTCACATCTTCATTATATTGCAAAAATATCTCTGGGTATACAATATGTATATTTGTTATATATAGTGCATATATTATGATGATAATTTTTACTCAAAACAACCAGAACATGAAAATACAATTAAAATCACAGTATGAACTGATATTAAAATGTATGTTAATATACATTACTATAGAACAACGTAATGATAGTTCAAATTAATATTTACATCTTTATTATATTGCAGGAATATCTCTGGGTATACAATCTGTATATTTTTTGCATACGGTACGTATATTGTGATGACAATTTTACTCAAAAAACCAAAATCTGAAAATACAATTAGGTTCACATTATAAACTGAGACCGAAACATGTGTTAATATATATTATAATAGAACAGTATGATGTCAGATGTACTCAAAACAACTAGAATCTGAAAAAAAAAATACACCAAAACTTCTCTACCAAAAATATAATTAGATTCATATTATAAACTAAGTCTGAAATGTATGTTAATATATATTACACTTGTACAGCCTGATGTTAGTTTTACTTAAAATAATCAGGATCTGAAAATATATACAACAAATTCAGTGGGGCAGACATGTATGTTAATATACATTATTATAGAATAATATAGTTTTATAAACTGTTGGGCTGCTCAATAAAAATGGAGTGCATCAATTTTAGTAAAAAACGAAAATTAAGAAAGATGCACAATTAACATCCCAAAACATATTTTTCTCTCGGTTGGAGCATAACATTAATGTCGTATCTCCATGATTCTTTAGATACTGTCTCTATTCTATTTTCTTGTTTTGATTTACTATAGTTGTATAAAAGAAAATCGAGTCTTTGTTGATGCTGTTGGAATTGTTTTCCCATGTATGAAATACTTAGTAAAAGATGATAGGAAGAGTCCATAGTCATTACAAATAATAGAGAAAAAACATGCATTATATTAAAAAAAATCATAGATTGTACCGCAACATTAGTATTTCAAATAATCATCTTTGAAGATGTATTAATATTATCCATCGTTGGTTTTACTATTTGTATACAATAAGGAAAAATAATCTATGCTCAAATAAAAATTGTCTATGTTCACTTAAAAAAAGATTGATAAGTAGATAAGGATATTTAAGGCAATATGTTGCAAATACAACTTCGAATTCAAAACAAAACATATACAGATTGGAATGAATACTCACACAGAAAACAAAACAATGAGCAGAGCCAGATATTTAGGGCAATATTTTGTAAATATATGTTTTTCGAATTTGAAGCAAGCAAATGCAGAATGAAAGCAAGTGAAGATGTCGTGCAAGGTAGAAAATCTATATGCGAGAAAGGAATGACTTGATGGTTTCTCATATGAAAATTAGTTATATGTATATAAATTGTTTCTGCACGTATGGTTTAAAAATGATATTATTGTAAATAAAACTGAAATGTTGACAAAAATGAAAAAACTGAACTTAATAAAAATATTTTTGATAATATTTTTAAAAAATTGATTTTTCTAAAAAAAATTATGTAAAGGAAAGAAGAAGAAATCGAAAGGAAAAAATACGGTTATATATAGTATTTGGAAACATATTACGTAAATACCATATATTTTAATGTTTTACAAATACTTAAATTTTAATTACAAAAATGTCAAAACAGAAAGTAGAGAGATTGAATCAAGTGAAATCAAAAACCAAAATAGAAAG
>JAJIYU010012304.1:0-14629 GCA_030144865.1 Tinospora cordifolia | reverse complement strand
TTATTTAACCCTTATTATAAGTTTATAAGTTTATATATATAATATATATGTTAATCTTTTTAATTTATGTCACCCTTAGTATAAGTTTATGTATTGATAATAACATTATCTTTATTTAATCCATTTTATTTTTGTAATCTATTCGTTTCATTACCCTAAAATTATATGTATTAATATATTTTTTTCTAGTTAATTCAATTAATATCGATTGTCAATTTTTTTATTTTATTTTATTTTATTTTATACCTACTCGCAACGTGACATACTCATAAAGTTTCGGGGTGTTACAATCATACAGGTCAAAAAGTGTTAGGTTTAGTTAGAATTAACTACATTGACCAAATTAATAAATATACCATAATTGACCGAATCAATCCTTTGATTGACTAAGGACCATAAAGTTATATTTGAGCCAAATTTTGTATAGATATTAAGAAACCATGCTGATTACGTAGGATCAAACGCTAGTGGGACGCGACCGATTATGAGAAGAGTACCGAGAGTTGAACATCCTTGTGAGTTGTGTTTTCTAATTTACCATTTAACCTGTTATTCTGTTCATAAATGAAATATTAGTACATATTGAAATGCATTTACAATCTTTAAATGAGTCTTTAAATGAAAAATATGCATCAAATCTCGAAGTTCGATGGTGCGGGTTAGGTTATTGGATGTGGTAAAGCATTGAAGGTGAGTGGTCGTTGTACTTAGGGGTGTGTTTTAGGCAAGTTTATCAATTGGGCTCCCCTATGGAGGATCTGAGGTTGCCATGTATGAGGTATAAGCTCATGAATCCCTATGATATGATATGAGAATACGTCTAATCATCGGGTACACTCGCTCGAGAGGATTTATTATTACCTTGTAGGCTATTTGACAATACAAGTTTTTAGTATTTTGGGTTAATATTATGAGCTTAATTGCACCAATTGACCATGTTGACCCTGTCGATCATACATGTCAACGAGTGTTAGGTTTATTTAAAATTGACAGCATTGACCAAATCAATAAATATACCATAATTGACCAAGTCAATCCTTTGATTGACCAAGGACCATAAAGTTAAATTTGAGCCAAATTTCGTATAGATATTAAAAAACCATGTTGATTACACAAGATCAAACGCTAGCGGGACGCGACCGGTTACGAGAGGAGTACTGAGAACTGAGCATCTTTGTGAGTAATGTTTTCTAATTTATCATTTAACTTGTTATTCTATTCATAAATGAAATGTTATTACATATTGAAATGCATTTACAATCTTTAAATGAAAAATGTGCACTAAATCTTGAAGTCTGATGGTGTGGATTAGGGTAGAGCATTGAGGATGAGTGGTTGTTGTACCTAGGGGTACGTTCTAGGGTTAGTTTATCAATTGGACTCCCCTATGGAGGATCTGAGGCTATCATACATGAGGTATGAGCTGGCGAATCCCTATGATATGGTATGAGAATACACCTAATCGTCGGGTACACCCACTCGAGTAGATTTATTATTACCTTGTAGGCTATTGAGAGCTTCGACATATGTTTTCAACATTAAAACCATTTTCAAAATGGAAGGTGCTTGATTGCATTATGGATTTTGCATGCATTCATTCACATTATTATTATTGTGTATGCATATATGACATTGTTTTATATAGTTCATGTTCTAAGTTATAGATTAGATTACATTACTCACTGAGTTGCTATGGACAAAACTGGTTCACTACTCTAACATTTCAGGTTCTTCTTCTGCTAAGGATAAATGGAAGAAGGTGGTCATTGCCTAGAGCACACCTAGTTTATTTTAGTAGGTTTTATTATGTGGTTTATTGTTTTGAGAGTTAATATGATGTATAGAAAGTGAGAAAAACATTATGAATATTTTGACTATCATATTTCTGCTACTGCTATATAAAAAGAGACTATACATAAACACTTTTTGTTGAACTTAAAAAAAATTCCACTATAATTAATTGTTTAGCTACTTCCGTATCTCTTGTATTACTCTGATGATATTGTGTATGGATAAGAAGGAATTAACAATGTTTTGGCAAGTTCGACTTGCGAGTGAGTTTGTCAAGGCAATGTGCTGGTCAGCTCGCCCTTCACATTAGGGAAGGGGTACCGACAATGTTGGTTTTAGAGCCAAGGTTTTCCAATTAAGGAATAACAATTATTGTTAACCTAGGGAAACTCAGAGTAATCGCGAAAGTTAGGAATGACTTACTGTAACACACTAGGTCCCACTACGTGACAATTTTGTCCCCACTTAACCACGGACACATCGTAGGAGTTTTGTTTGTGGATAAACTCAAACTTGAGCCACCCTCAAAAGGCCTCGACATTAGTGGACACCCGTGTATGCACTCATAGCTCAGTCTCAACTTTGAGGTCCAGCCGATGTGGGATTATCACAATCCACTCCCCTTGGAGGCCATCTCGTCCTCGAGATGCACACCCATTACACTCATAGGTGGCTCTGATACCATTTTGTAACACACCGGTCCCACTACGTGACGATATTGTCCCCACTTAGCCGCACACACACTGTGGGGGTTTTGTTTCTGGAGAGACTCGAACTTGAGCCACCCTCAAAAGGCTTCGGCACTAGTGAACACCCGCGTATGCACTCATAGCCCAGTCTTAACTTTGAGGTCCAGCCGATGTGGGATTATTACACTTACAATAACATAACAAAATCATAGACGAAAACTTTCTAACTTTTGATTGACAGGAAGAGGAACTGAGTGAGAATGGCCATATCATGATGAAAATTTAACTGTCATTGGGAGTTAGTGAGTTTAAGATTTAGAATTTGAACCTTGTGGATTACACTATCACTTGGAGATAGTTATCTTTCGTTACAAGTATATAAAGTTATGGTATGCTTAACTTTGGAAAATGATAGAAGCTTAATATTTTATGCAGGCAAGATGCCTCCTCGTCGTGGGAGACCACGTAAGATACCGAAGCTGATACCACCACCACCTCCGATTCAGCCTAAGCAGGATTCCATATAGAGGCTCGAAGCTATGATCAAGGTGTCTACTAAGGTTACTCAGGCCCAAACAACCTCATTAAAAAAGAGATTAAATAAGATTGATGCTGAGAAACAGAAGGCTGAGCTAGTAGCACCCCCTACACTAGTTGTACTCGGGGTCAGAGTGGATGAAAGGGTTGTAGATCGCACAGAGGTAGCCCCGGTAAGACAGGGAGATGAGGCTCTTCATGATTGTCTCCTAAACAAGTTTTTGGATCTGAGACCCAAGCAATTCCATGGGGGTCTGAGTTTAGACACAGTAGAGAACTGACTTCTTAATATTAGGAAGAACATTGAGACGTTAAAGTTGTTCGAGGATAACTTGGTATTCTTTGCTGCATACATGTTTGAAGATGAGACCTCCATCTAGTGGAAGGCCCCCCAGAAGATAGAGGGGCAGATTACCTTATGGGCCCGTTTTTGAAAATTATTTTTGAGTGCTAATGTTCCTAAGACAATGTGGGAGAATAAGAAGGTTGAGTTTTTGACCTTATGACAGGAGGACATGTCAGTGAGGGAACATACCCACATATTTTTTTTAGAGGCTTATGCGCCTGAGTTAGTAGGTAACCAAAGGGAGAGAGCAAGATTCTTCCATTGAGGGCTAAGGGCCAATATTAGGCAGGCGACCTCGATATCTAGCGATGCCACACTTGAGACCATGTAGAGGTAGGCGCTACAGTTTGAGACAAATGGGAGAGATGAGCACCCAATGGTTCAGATAGTACAAGATGTCACCATGCAAACGCAACTGCAGGTACAAACTCAGTTACTGACTCAAGGTAGTTATCGAGCTGGACCTTGAGCAGGTAAATATCCAAAGAAGAGAAAATATTCGGGGGGTCAGTCCAGAGGGGAGCAGAGTCAGCCATCACCCATAGTTCCAATTATCACCACCCCATTTCAGACATATCAGCCAGTGAGACAACCATCGACTCTATATAGCGCCCGAGGTAAAGGTCGAGGCATAGGACGAGATTTAGGACATAAAGGTTATTGGTTGAGCTAGATATATCAGGATGAACAGGAACATTAGATTATATGTAATCAGTGTGGTAAGCCAAGCCATAAATGACATGATTGCCCTAGGTTTGTTCTAGCTTCTAGTACACCCACCACTACCATCACTCGAGGGAGAGCATAGGCGATCACACTGCCTGATCCAGAGGCTACCACGATGCTAGTAGAAGGTACTATTTCTATTTTAGATTCTACTTTATATGTGCTGGCAGACGTTGGCTCTACTTTATAATTCATCTCTAAACATGCCTTCGATAGATTGGAACTTAAACCTCTTAGGGCACCCACCTGGCTCATGTTGAGTATTGTAGCTGAGGTATGCATTTACCCTAATCTAATTTGTGAAGGTTGCGTGTTGAGGTTGGGTGACTTCGAGACCATTGTTGACCTTTGGGTGTTAGAGTTCCTAAAGTTTGATGTCGTACTTGGGATGGATTGGCTAGCTGCATGCCATGCACATGCCAACTGTTTTGCCAAAAGGGTGATATTTCAGATGCAAGGGCAACCTATTATTATTTTTCAAGGTAGTGCCTCTAATAGATTGAGAACCTGAGGTAGAATGACAATTCAGAATGAGATCGATACTCTAACTGGTCTAACCACCATAGATGAGGGATCTTCACGAGCGAGTATTGATGAGATTCCTATTGTTAGATATTTTCTTGATGTGTTTCTGAGGATTTACCCAACTTACTTCTGAAGTGAGAAATCAATTTCATTATTGAGATTATTCTAGAGACATAGCCTATTTCCATCCCTCCTTATCGAATGGTGCCTAAGGAATGTAGGAAATGAAGGTCCAACTAGAGGAATTGATGAGTAAGGGTTTTATTACCCCCAGTGTTTCACCTTGGGGTGCTCTAGTGTTGTTTACGAGGAAGAAATATGGGAGCCTCTATTTGTATATCGACTATCAACAGTTGAAAAAGGTGACAATAAAAAATAAGTACCCTCTTCTGCGCATTGATGACATGTTTGACCAGCTTAGAGTTGCCACTGTGTTTTCAAATATCAATCTAAGATCTGAGTACCATCAGCTTAGGGTCAGGGAAGAAGATGTATAGAATACGACCTTTCGAACTCGTTATGGGCACTATGAGTTCTTAGTTAGTCGTTTGACGTGACAAATGGCCCTGCGATGTTCATGGACTTGATGCAGAGAGTGTTTCGTCCCTATCTTGACTCCTTTGTTATTATCTTTATTGATGACATCCTTATTTACTCCAAGACTACGAAGGAACACGCCGAACATTTGAAGATCACACTGTAGACTCTTTGAGATCACCATCTGTATGGTAAGTTTAGCAAGTGCAAGTTCTGGTTGATTGAGGTTAGATTTTTAGGCCATGTGGTAGGAACCTATGATATTTCTGTTAATCCAGCTAAGGTAAAAACTATTTTAGTTGGCTAAGACCTACCATAGTGATGGAGGTCCATAGTTTTTGGGGTTTGGCAGACTATTATTGTAGATTTGTACAGAATTTCTAGAGGATTGTTGCACCAATAACGAGACTTACCTAGAAGGATGTGTCCTTTGTATGGATAGATAAGTATGAGGAGGCCTTTTTTGAGCTGAAGCGTCATTTGACATCTGTTTCAGTACTTATGCTACTTGAACCCAACGATGAGTTGGTGATTTATACAGATGCAAGTGGGACAGGCCTTGGGTGTGTGTTGATGTAGGGAGACCAGGTGATTTCTTATGCTTCACGACAGTTGAAGGTGCATGAAAGAAATTACCTTTTCCATGATTTAGAGCTGGCAGCAATGGTGTTTGTGCTCAAGATTTGGCAACACTATCTGTATGGTGAGCGTTTTACACTTTATTCAGATCATAAGAGCCTTAAGTACTTAGTTTTTTGGAGAGATTTAAACATAAGGCAGAAGAGATAGATGGAGTTACTTAAGGATTATGACTTTACCATTGAGTACTATCCCGAAAAAGCTAATGTAGTGGTTGATGCGTTGAACAGAGTACGGGTTGAAACTACTTGTGTGGCTAAGCATATGCCTCAAGAGTGGAGGATAATTGATTATGTGATAGTGATGAGTATCCATTAGACTTCGATTGATACCAGAGTCAGTGCATATATGAGAGCCCAGCTGGTGCTGCTTACTAAGGTCATAGAGATACAACCTCTTGACGTTGATTATGTGATGTACCAGGAGTGGACAAATAACACTTCTCGTGTAGAGTGGTCAATTGATAGTGATGGTGCATTGAGGTTCAGGGGACGATTGTAGGTACCAGATGACCCTCGCCTAAGACAGGGAGTGCTAGCAGAGTTGCATCGTTCGAGGTATACTGTTCATTTAGGTACTAATAAGATGTATCATGATGCTTGACGTACTTATTGGTAGCTGGAGATGAAATGAGATATTGCAACCTACGTGTAGAGATATGACATGTGCCAGTAGGTTCAAGCTGAGCACCATGGACCCGGTGGTTTACAACAACCAATGGTTATTCTTGAGTAGAAATGGGAGCACATTACCATGGACTTCGTGATGGGGTTACCCCAGACTCAGTGAAGACACGATACTATTTGATTTATTGTGGATAGACTGACTAAGTCTACTCATTTCTTCCCGATTCATACCAGAGATTCAGTTGAGAGCCTGAGTCGATTGTATATCTACAAGATTGTGATATTATATGAGGTCCCAATGTCCATTGTGTCTAATAGAGATGCTCGATTTACGTCCCATTTTTGGCAGACCTTGAAGAGTTAGTTGGGGACTAGAGTAAACTTGAGCATAGCTTTCCATCCACAGACTGATGGTCAGTCTGAGAGATTGATCCAGATTTTGGTAGATATCTCTGTGCATGTGTCCTTGATTTTGGTGGTAACTGGAAGGATCATTCGGCATTGTGTGAGTTTGTATATAATAATAGCTACCAAGCAAGTATCGACATGACACTATTTGAAGCATTATATTGTCGACCTTGCCAATCTCCAGTTTGTTGGGTTGAGATTGGTGACATAGTGGTTTGAGGCCCTACTTTTATACAGGAGCAGAATGAGAAGATCCAACAAATTCGTCAGAACATGAAGGCAACTCAGGATCGATAGAAAAGTTATGCAGATAACCAGAGGAAGATCCTTATGTTTGATGTTGGTAATCATGTACTACTTCGAATTTCTCCTCCAAAGGGGCAGATTCATTTTGGTATTTCAAGGAAATTCATTCTGAGGGATGTTGGACCTTTCGAGATCCTTGAGAATAGATCATGTTGCTTATCGATTAACATTACTACCTCAGCTAGCGAGAGTACACAATGTATTTCATGTGTAGATGTTGATGAAGTACTACCCTGAGGAAGTCATTCCTTTGGGTGTTGTACTAATGCAGGATGGTGAGGTTGTCGCTTATGCCTCATGACAACTAAAGGTACATGAACAGAACTATCCAACTCATGACTTGGAGCTAGCAGCTGTTATTTTTGCCATAACAATTTGGAGACATTATCTATATGGAGAGAGATTTGATTTGTATTCAGATCATAAAAGTCTGAAATATATATACACTCAAAAGGAGTTGAACATCAGACAAAGAAGATGGATGGAATTCTTGAAAGATTATGACTTTTAGCTTCACCACCATCCAAGACGGCGAATGTTGTTGCAGACACCTTGAACAGATAATATAGTAAAATTGAAGAAGAAAAAGATCAGATGTATCAACTGATTGAGAGTTATAATATGGGTGTTAGAAAAGATGAGGATCAAACGATGTTATTCACTATGGTATGTCAGTCAAATCTACTCTAATAAATCAAGGAAGAACAGAAACAGGACAAGTGGATTTTAGATCTTATCAAAGGTGTTAAAACAAGACAGACAAGATAATTTCAAAATTGACATAGATGGAATGCCAAGATTGGGAAATAAAGTTTGTGTACCTGAGAGCGGGCAGAATAGATAGAGATATACTATGCATTCTGGAGGTAACAAGATGCGCTAGAATCTCCGCAAGACTTATTGGTGGAAAGGGATGAAGAAAGACGTAGCTACATATGTTAACTTGTCAGCAGGTGAAAGCTAAACACAAGAGACCCACAGGTTTGCACCAACCCCTTCCTATACCAGAGTGGAAATGGGACAACATCGCGATGGATTTTGTTAGAGGCTTGCCTAAGAATCAGAAAGGGGAAGACACTGTATGAGTTATAATTGATTGTCTCACAAAGGTAGCTCACTTTCTACCAATCGGATCCACATATTCGGTGAGCAAATTGGGAGAACTTTATGTTTGGGAGGTCGTGAGACTACGTGGAGTACCCAAGACTATAGTATCAAATCGAGATGTGAGGTTCACATCTCAATTCTGGTAGAGTCTACAAAATCAATTGGATACTAAATGATGACGAACATTGCATTTCACCCACAAATAGATGAACAGTCAGAAAGAGAAATACAAATCTTGGAGGATATGTTGAGAGTATGTGTTCTTGATTTTAAGGACAAATGGAGCAAGCACTTGCATTTAGCTGAATTTGCCTACAATAATAGCGATGAAGCAAGTATCCGATGGCAACTTATGAGGCTCAATATAGTAGACCTTATAGGTCACCATCGTGTTGGGCAGACTTGGAAGATAGAGTGCTTACAGGACCAGACTTGGTAGAGGAGATGAATGGACAAGTTAAACTGATTCAGAGGAGGTTAGTGACAGCTCAGAGCAGACGGAAGAGCTATGCCGATAAAAGAAGGAGACCCCTAGAGTTTCAGGAGGTGACAAAATGTTTCTGAAAGTTAGTCCTCAGAAAGGTATTAGAAGATTTGGGCACAAGGGAAAACTTTCCCTGAGATTTATTCGATCGTTTTAGATCACGAAGCGGGTCAGAGAATGTGCATATGAGTTTGACCTACCCAACCAGATGTCTTCGATTCATAGTGTCTTTCACAGATTGATGTTGCGAAAGTACGAGTACAAGACGACGCCACATATGATGAGTCTTTAATCAATATACTGGATCATAAAACACAGAGAAAAAAGACAAAGGACATTCTATTAGTCAAAGTTTTTTGGAAGCATCATGGCATCAAGGAAGCAACCTGGGAATTAGAAAGTGAGATGCGAACCAAATATCCCAATCTATTCACCAAAAGCACCTGATCGGCATCGCTGCGAACGACAAATGATCTAGGTAAGTTATTTCAAATTTCGAGGATGAAATTTAAATTAAGGGGGGTAGATTGTAATACTTGAAAAATAAATAATAGATAAATATTAAAAAAATTACGCATCATAATACAACTGGGAGACTACGTTGTACGTATTTTAATATGATTGAGAACTAAATATTCTAATATAACTGGAAGACTACGAGAATTTTCTATATAAACCCTAGTTTCTTTTATTTTAAAAACATTCTAAACTTTTCTACAACCCTAAAGCCGCCAAAGAAGAACAAGGGAGCATCTAAAAGCCATTAACGGAGTTCTCAAAACGCATTGGAAAAGTGAATTGACAATTAAAGGTATAATTTGCTCTCCTTTTCTTTACATTCTTTAAGAATGGGTTGGGAAAATTACATAATATATATAAGAAATCTAATTTACAAAATATTGATTATATATATATATAATTGATTGAAAAAGAAAAAAATCGATTGTATATATATATTTAATGGATATTTTCAATTTACATTATATACATAAAAGAATTATTGCGACATGATTAGTTGCAGATTTTCAATGGATATTTCAATCAAAATATGCTTCTTAATCGATTTATATATATAGTTGATTAAAAATAATAATAATCATATGGGTGAGCATACCAATCTGATAGTGGATTGATGTCAATTAACTGATTACCTTATTATATAGAAATCGATTGATTCAAACCTATTAATATATATATATCGATTTAAATTGTACCTTTAATGTCTAACCGATTAACAAATCATTATACATTATAACCGATTGATGTTATAATATATATAATATTTATAAGCAATTTATATATGGATGCTATATATTTAATATATATATGTATGTATGTATGTATATATATATACATGTTTCATATAACCAAAATACATTTTTATATATGCATACAATTACACAAGTATATACTTAGGTATATTTGTGCATATACAAGTATTTTATTCATAAATACTGACTGCAATTTTATATATCATTTATAATGTTACTATCAAATTAGGCGTTATTAGTTATAGACACATACATGTAATTAAATTTTGGGGTATAATGGAATTGAGTTTGAAGATTTTATAAATAATTGAAAAATGCCTTTGGTTGACAATTGAAGACCGTTGGAATTACAGTGCACAAAGAAAAGAATTTGAAGATTTGCACTGATAAGGTGGAAATAATTACCTAACTCTTTAGTATTATTTGAGTTTTAAATATAGAATATGTATGTTGGTTATGTTGAATAAATATTAGATGTATGCTAGTGTGTTGATTGATAAATGTTTTGATTCTATAATTATCATACATTTATGATGATTACCTGTTTTCAAAATAAGTTGCATATATTATGTGTGACGTAACATGTTGTGTGACTCTATGTATGATTGATCATATGCTTTTAAATTATGATGGATAAGTTGTCTTTGAATTATAAGATTGTGAACATGCTAGAATTTGGAATCTCGTTATTGATTTAATATCAATGTAACCGAGAACTGAACCACGTACTGGCACAGTGAGTCACAATTGATCATTGTGGGTGTTCCTCAAATTATAAAATTGGTACTATGGTTTGAAATAGAATAGTGGGTTGGACCCTAGTTCGCAGACATTAGATGAGGGGCGTGTCCCTATACTCTTTGTCATTAGCACTGGGTGCACTTTGTTAGAATATGGTTATGTAATGAGAACACCGAGGATGATCCTTTCAATTTGCAAGCTTTATTTAAATCACAATAATAAAGTAAAAACTAGAAGTCATCTCCATCTTATACGCTTAAATTCCTTTGTGTTGTTGTTCTGCGCCCCCTTGATTCTTCAACCTTGAAGATTATTCTAAGTAATGCATGTGTTTCTAATGTTTTTGAATCATGCTCTAATAGTTCCTTACCGTATAAGGTTCATTATATATAAGAATATCACCCTAGATGAGCCTAAGTATGGTATTGAGTCTGTGTACCACGACAGGGACAAGTGTCACAGTGATAATTAGAACACAAGGGTGAAAAACGAAAATTGCAGGAGTGTACTGTGGTAACTAAAAAGTGTTTGCTTAATTTGGACACACTACCGCGATAGTCAGAATGATTTTTTTTCCAGAAATAGGTGAAAACGATGACAATACCACTATAACCATGTTCAATACCGCGGTAGTCTGCATGAAAATTGGATTTCTAGGTATGTTTTACATGTTTTGTATTATCCTATAACCTTGTCATCATACTACTTTGACTTTTAGACTAAGAAACAAGTATATGTGATTGAGATAAGGTCATGATATATTTGTTGAATTGTGAATCCTCCGGTCACTCCAAAAGAATGCCTAACAGTGTGTTCTTACTACTATGATGCATAATTATGATTCTACTACTATGGTTGTTGTTTAGAACAACTAGGGAATGAAAGAATGCGAAGAAGAACGGTAGGAAAGCAAGAAGAGAGAAGACTTTTGTTTGTTTGAGTGATGAGAATGATGTGTTTGAGCAGTGTTTATATAGAGTTCTGTTCGTTGCATAGCACACTAACTACACTATAGATATTTTATGTATAAATTGCATGAGTTTAATAGGAAACTAATTGTATTTGTTTATATTTAGTTACATATGCATTTAGAGCATCTTTGCATGATTAGTTGCATATTAGCATGATTTAATGTCATTTCTAGCATTTTTATGTGAATATAATGTCTGAGAAATGTTTTGAGTATCTATGCAGGTTTACAATGAATTGAAATAGCAAATAACAGCACAAGAGAAGTGAAGGATGGTTGAAAATATAAATATCATATCACTGGTTACCTAGGTAATCAAAGGAGAAGAAATATATATATCATGTTACTGATTATCTAGGCAACCAAAAGAGCAGGAAACATTATGTCACTGATTACCTAGGTAATTAGAGGAGAAGGAAGACGAAGAAAATAAACAACTCACTGGTTATCGCGGTCGGTGGTCCAGTGATCGTAGTAACCAGAATGTGATCCAAACGAAGAACAGTGGACCGTGGTGCACAGAACGAAGGAATCCAGGTTTTCATTGGAGAACAATACTGACCGTGATTACACGATTAATTGTCGGGTTTCTCGTATTTTTAGAGGTTTTTTTAGTGTGAGACTATAAATAGGAGAGGTAATTAGAGCCAAAACATACCCAAGTCAGAAAATTCTGTCTGTGACAGCTCAAAAGGAGAAAAATAAGAAGATTAAGGAGGGATTGAAGATTTAGAGGTCAAGCTTTGAGTATGTCCATCTTTATTCATTCCTCTTTGATGTTTTCATTTAATTCAATGTTGGGCTAGTTAGTATTAATGTCTAGGATGTAAATATCTAATGTATGAACCTGAGATTTCTTATTCCAAGTAATTAATTTCGATGCATTATTTTATATTTTGTGTGTGTAATGCTTAATGTTTACTGGCCATGAACATTATGATTTCAAACCATTAAACTAACTCGGAAGAGAGGTTTAATGGTTAGACTATCATAATATAGACCTAGATTAGTTGATTGACCGAAAGGTTGTTAACTGTTTAGGGGGTTGCACGTGATTACCGTTCATACAACATTAGGTTGTTAACTATGCGCCTCGAGAGAGGGTACTGGGGGACAAGACTAATAGGTATTGAGGTACCTTGGGAGAGGGCTTTAATGACGAGTGCTAGAACTCACAATGCAAGAAGTTAATGAATTGAAATAGAAATCGAAGGGTATACATAAGAGTTTACTATCCTAGACAAATTTTGAATATAGTTTTATTAAAAAATTTCTATTGCTTTCAGCAGATTAAATTCTAATTTAGATTAAAATATATTAAACTCTGTTATGTGCCTTGATAAAATGAAAGCTAACAGTAGATTGGGATTTGAGATAATTACGTACAATTCTGTTCCCTGAGGACGATATCTGGTTTCACCGGTTATTACTATTGCGATACCGTACACTTGCAGGGTTAGCAACAAGTTCTAATGAACATATTTTGAAAGCTTTTTGTTGTTGTCATTCTAGAAACTTTCCCAATTCTTTGTTTTTCTTGATTCCCACACCTAAATAATGGCAAGAATCGATTTTGAAAGTTGTCCATACATTAGAAACTTTACATAATGTTTTCACACATGTTTTCGTCAGACTACTGCAATAGGGAGTTGCATTGCCATGGGAGCTAGTCTCTATATTTCTAATTTACGCTACCACGATAGAGGTTTACATTACCGCAGTAACCAGTAGAGAATTCTTGTGTCCTGTTTTGTGTTTGGTTTTGGTTTACCGACCATTTCGTACATTGAATTGTACTTTTTTTGCATCATAATTTTCATGAATTCCCAAAGATTATTCTATTTAAACAATTTTATCTAATTTTTATTTATCAAATTTTCATACAAATTTTGGGGTATTACATAAGAGGAGCATGGTTATCATAGATAATGATGACGTAAAAAGTATCAGCTTAAGTGATGATAAAGTGCCACCATTAGAAGATTGTAGTGATGTGAAATTGAAGGGCCTATGGAAAGAAAATTGGTTGTGACTTGGCGAACTCTCAACATTCAACCAAAAAGTCATGGTAATGAGGTAAAACATGAGCAGATCTCCCATACTAGGTGTCATGTGAACAACAATGTATGTAGCATGATTATTGATGGTGTGAGTTGCATTAATATTGTTAATACTTTATTGGTTGATAAATTGCAATTACCTACCTTAAAACACCTAAAGGTCCTAAACCTTACAAGTTACAATGGTTGAATAAGTGTTGGGAAGTTAAGGTGACAAAACAAGCATTAGCAACATTCTTTGTTGGGCATTACATAGATAGAGTTTTATGTGATGTGGCGCCAATGCATCTAGGACATTTCTTTCTGGGATGTCCACAACTATTAGATAGTAAAGTTCAATATGATGGGTACAAAAACATATAATCTCTTATAATGGATAAGTAGTTTGTGGCACTAACACTTCTTAAACCATGGGAAGCACACAAAGATCAAATTAGGATAGCAAAAAAATATAATTGAGAGAGACAAAAATAAGAGTGGAAAAAGAGTACAAAAGAAAAGAATGAAAAAATTGAGTGTACAAGAAAAGAGTGAAAAAAAGCATGAGATAATAAAGAAGAGAGAAAATAATGATTTGAATAAAGAGAAAAAAATTAGAATGTGCCAGCAAAAGCGAGGAGCAAAGCATTGAGTGAGTGCCTTTTTGCTAAAGAGGGTGAGAATAAAAGTACCATGTTGGAAAGGCAACAACTAGTTGTACTTATTAGGGGTGTTCGTGGGTTGGGTTGGGTCGGGTTTAGGGTAAACCCGCAACTCAACCCAAACAGTTCGGGTTGGAAAAGTTCAAACCCAACCCAAACCAAACTATGGTTAAACCCAACCCAACCCAAACAGTTCGGGTTCGGTTTGGGTTGGGTCGGTTTATC
>JAJIYU010012303.1:0-14623 GCA_030144865.1 Tinospora cordifolia | reverse complement strand
AAAACTTCAACTTCGCTCTATAGTTTGACCTATAAAAATCAGTGTTAATTTTCAAGGAAGTTTGAGAAATCTTAGAGAACTTTAATGATTTTTTATATATGATAAGACAAATTCATGGTCCATTAAAAGTTTCCCTTCTATGCATTCCAATCCAACTACCATTCCTCAAGAAACCACCTCTTTCATACGTGCTCATGATAAGACTTGCCTGCATAGACTAGTTTTCTTGGGGGAATCACCGCATCCACTTACTATATAATGCAATATTTCTTCTTGTAATGTTAGCAATATCTAGGCCTCCCTCCTTCACCGGTAATATCACTTTTTTCGAATTAAGAAAGTGTAGCATACTCCCCCAAAAAGAAGAAGAAGAAGAAGATGAATTGAAGAAATGCCTAATCCTCCATTCCAACCTTCTTGCCACTCCCAAAGGAATCCTTAAAGGTAGAAGAAGGTAATTTGGAAGGGCTAGTAACACTGATTTGATTAAATCAAGTCTTGTGCCTTGGATTGAAAATCATGCTTCTACCTATCTAATCTTCTAGCCAAAGCCTCCAAAACTGGACCCTAAAAGCTGTTGTTTGAAAGTGTTATATAATAAACATTTTTTATTTGAATTTAATTATTAATAATTTAATATGTTATATATAAATAACACAAAAAATAAAAACATAATAAACAATCAAGGAAACACATATCCAAATTATGAAAGAATTTTAGCCTTGTAAATAGAGAGGATCCCAGTCAATAACCTCCACGGTATGTTTTTTCAATTGTTTATGTAGTTCATAATAAGCTTGGAATCACTTTGAGGCACCACTCTTGAATCTCCAAGGGAATTAAGCAGAGTAGACACAACTTCCACAGCTTTTGTTTTAGCATTAGTGACAGAAGAAGGCTTAAAAGCCTCAACATAAGCTGTAAGATGGCAGCATTACTTGGCTCTGAGATTCCACCATAACTTGTCTACGGAGAGGAAAGGAAACCATCACAATTGAGGAACAAGCCAGCCTAGGGGAGGGGGTTTCCATTAAACATAAACAGGTGGAGAGGATTTACAGTGGATGTCAAGGTTCCATTCACTTGCAACAAAACAGGTCTAAGAGGTGCAGGAGCTATCCTTGTGGGAGCCCACAAAATTGAGGAAACCTCATACAAAATATTGTTGATCGAGGAGCCAATGGTTCTAACAGTGTTTAACATTCTCCTTATGTTCATTTGCCTCAAAAGTGGTGTATAGTAGCGTCAAATGCCCATTTGATTATTTCATATAATTTGGTGAATTATAAACCATGCTTGAATACAAATGGTTAATCCTGTCTTTGTGGTTGAAGATGAACCTATGTAAAGAACAAAAAATAGAAGCAAACTTTTATTTGCTTTTTATTTTAGAGATTTTATCCACAATACGTCAACCCGTATTTCTTTAGTAGTTATCAAATTATATCCAAATATTCTGATTTTGGCTCAACTCTCTTTCAATAGGATTTTAAAGAAATTTGAGGTTAATGAGATCACCAGATGCTACCAATGTAACTTCCATAAGTGATTCAAAGCCATCGTCTACTCCTATTGAGATTGAAAGTCAATATTTGAACATTTCCTATAATACACTTTTGATACAGAAAGTAAAACTATACAGATGATGATGAGAAAAGAACTCTTTAAAAAAAGAATTCTTTTATAAAGGGGATTCGCTTCTAAAAATAAAATGGAATATTAAACTTTAGAACTTCTGTACACATAACTAGAAAGCATACAAAGTCTTATGTTTCTCCAAAACTTTAAATTAATTGTGGGTGATTGGTTTCTTGATTCGGTAAAGGTAGTTGACTTGATTAAACTACATTGATTCAATTAAATTCTTTTTCTATATGGTATTTTTTTTCTCACATTTTCTGGAGTCAAGTGCAATATGCATTTTGTCTTTCAGCAACATGGAATAATGAGGCACAATAAATGCATATCAGCAAATAATGTGGATACCTTGGACAAAGTGGGTGTTGGTCTTGATTTCTTTGTGCTTTTGTTAATTATCTTGTTCACCATGGCAAATAATTCATTTATTAGTTGAACTTTGACGTAGGGTTTTTTGTGTGGTGACTCAAATGTTGGTTTTGCATGTTTCAGAGCCTCATTGGGATGGTTTGCTAATGAACCAGAGTGGTATGAAACTAACAGCAAGAATTTTGCTCTAAGTGAGGCCCAATCTGTTTCTATATTTGTCCATTATCTTTTGAATGAAAGAGTGGATGCTCCTCAATCAGATTCATCTTTAAAAGGTCGGCTGCGAGAAAATGGAACTTCTTTGGGTGATATGGTATGATTATCATCTTAAGAATATTTGAAATTTTCTTATTCTGCATTAATGCATTTCTTGTTATTGCCTCTTGGGACTAGGATTTATATGTAAAGTTTTGATCCTTATAAAGTTATATGATTTTCTCTAGAATGATCAATATCATCCTGTTTGGGGCAAGATGGAGGAGAGCTACTCTGTTGGAAGAGAGAAACGGAAACAATTACTGATAATGCTATGCCAACATGAAGCAGATAGGCTTGACGTTTGGGCGCAACCTCTAAATTCAAAGTAATTTCTGAATTTCAATTGTTTTGCTTCTTACGTAGTTTTCGTTTTTGTTAGATATCTCACCCATTTTACACTTTAGGCATCTTTTATTTTATTTTTTGACAAGAAATATGTATGTCATTAAGTTTGAAATATGTACAATAAAAATACAATTGTTCTTACACTCCATGAACAAGGCCCTAAAAGTAACTAGTAGTATCAAATGCTATCCAAAATGGGATTCCATCACCTCAACTAATCCCCCAAAGAATAATCTCTAGCTAGTTTTCTAGCTCTTACAAAGACAAGTTGAGAAAAAGAAATTTTCTCACGTGGTACCCATCTCCTTCTCTTGGTCCTCAAAAATACACCCATTCCTTTCTTTCCAAATAAAATCAAAACGAGCGCAAAGACAACTGCCATGCAATAGTCTCTGCGAATTGTCGGTAGGCAATTCTCATTAGAGAGCGTCTACAAATTAGACTCATTTGGTACCCTATTCTATTGCAGAGAAAGAGTCCAACACTTGAAATGCCTTTGGAGAACATCCACACGATATAACTTGTCACGAGCAATACCCCATCCCTACAATTTGGCTTTAGAGGCAATATGTGTCTTTTAGATGAAATTATGTAGAATAGAGTCTGAAGGTGAAAAAGAATCAAGGGCAAAACAAATGTGATGAAGGAAGATTTAGAGGACTCCTCGTTGCATTCAATGGGCTAAGACATTGCATCATTCTCACCAGACATGACACCTCAAAAATCTCAAATAGGGAAGAAAATTCAACAATTCCTCTATTTGAAGGATTCCTTCAAGAACTTAGAGATAAGATGATATGTTTTGGTATATAACCTATAAAAATTTGGAAACAATTTGCAGAATTTGTTTGTACCACGCCAAGTATCCTCCCAAAAATTTAAAAGATGACCATGAATAAACCTGCAACAGCTTCGGTAGGCTGCTTTCAAAAATAAACTAGCATCTCCACAAATTCTGATGAAGCCCATGACAAATAAGCACTGCCTTGGCCTAAAAAAATGTCTTTTTTTTTTTTCATGATGAAGATCCATAGCCATTTTATTGCTAGAGCTATATTTCAAGATTGCAAGTCACCAATCCTGAAACCACCCTGATCCAACCTCCTATAGACTAAATTCCATCTTACAAACCTCCTCATCATTCTTATAAGGATAAAACAACTATAACTAAATAGCTTCAAGCACACTTTTAACTACAGCTAATCTTCCACCTTTTAATAGGATACATCTGCTCCAATCGTAAAATCTCCAACATTAAGAAGTCGGTGAGTCCCCCTAAGGGTAACCTTAGGTATTTCAAAGACCATTGATCAATGGAACATCCACATGTAGAAGTTGCCACCAATAAGAGCAGTTGTCCTTTTGAGTCTTGTGCAATTTAATTATGATGGCATCGTAATTTTCTTTTCAGAGAGAACACATCTTCTCGAATTAAGATCAGCTCCGACAAATGGATTGAGTACGCCAGGACTGCATTTTCAGTTGACCCTCGGATTGCTTTTTCCTTGGTTTCAAGGTTTCGATCAGTTTCTTCTTTGAGAGCTGAAGTTACTCAATTGGCCCAAGTATGTTCTTTCATCTGAATCTCCATTTTGATAATTTGCATATTTATATTACAAGCTTTCATCCTTATCTTGACAAAGTAATGTGAAATGAAGTGGAGTTGTTCTAGAAGCAAAAGTCTTGCAGAATATAATAAATGGAAATTACAAACTTTTTTTTTTCTTTGTAGCTGCACATTTTAGAGATTCGTGGGATACCTCAAGCACTACCTTTCATTGTCTCTCCGAAGGCAGTTGATGAAAATTCAGCGCTTCTTCAACAATTGCCGCATTGGGCAGCTTGTTCAATTGCACAAGCCCTTGAATTCCTTACTCCTGCATATAAGGGCCACCCTCGTGTCATGGCCTATATTCTTAGAGTTTTGGAGTCCTATCCTCCTGAAAGGGTCACCTTCTTCATGCCACAGTTAGTGCAAGCACTTCGACATGATGAAGGGGTGAGTAGTTGCATGTTAATTTTCATAGAAGTTTTCCTTCCATTTAAAATGCTCTCTATCCAAAAGATGCTGGTGAGTTAATTTTATCATTATTGTTATCAATCGTTGTCACAGAAATTAGTTGAAGGCTATTTGCTTAGAGCGGCTCAAAGAAGTGACATATTTGCCCATATTTTGATATGGCATCTACAGGTGGGATCTACATTCCTAAAACCTGGTGTCTTTAAGTGAGATTATCAAATTAACGATGTTGTTGGGACATAGCTATATTTCAATGTATTTTGAGTATTAAAGCTAAATTATCTTTGCTAATTGACTTGTGAATCCACATGACAGGGAGAGACTTGTAGCCCAGAACCAGGGAAAGATTTGAGCATTGAGAAGGTATGGCGTCTCTTCCTGCTTTTAGTTATTGCTTATTCTTTTCAACATAATTCATAACTATTGGAGGACATGAATGGAAATTGAATAATACTTTTATTTATCTATTTTATAATTTTATTAATACTTCATAGATTAAGTGATCTTTCTAGAAGGATTTTATTCTTATATGGAGTTTAGGTAATATTTTATTAGGATTTGGATTTGGATTTAGTTTCTAACTTTTAGCAGGAACCAGACTGGCTAATTTTATTTTTCATTAAGTTGGAAGAATTTTTTCCAGTTATAATAAAAATCACATTCAGTTACCTGAATTTCTACAACTATTGATGAGAACATTGATTATGGACTGGAAAAGAAAAATTAATGAAGAATTGATCCCTTTTTTTTTCTTCCTCGTTTATTTTTCTACTCCGTTTACTTTCTATTAATTAGCATTAGAACTCATGCTCAATCCTTTGTACCTTTCGTCTATATTTTCCTATTGTTCCTTTTGCTTTGTCTATCACTTCTAATCCCTGTCTTTGATCTCACTCTCTTGTCCTCTTTGGCTCTTTATTGGTCTTAGTTTTTTTGTCCCTTCTCATTTTCTTTCAATTTCTCTGTCACCCTCTTTCCCCTTTTCCTTTTCCTTCGTTTTGTCACAACCCTTTGTTGACCATTTGCAGTTTTCCTGATGTCTCAAGACTTCAGAAAATATGTTGAAAGAGAAAACATATGAATTGATAACCTCCCAAGCCTGTTGGGAACCTTCCTTCCACCAACCTTCTATTCAATTTCTGAAGTCTAGGTGCTTAATTGTCCAACAATCAAATCTAAATGGTGCTAACCCCATTTAGCTTTAGTATTATCAATGTTCACCCACTTGAAACAAATTTGCCTCCCACTTACGAAAAATTGGGAACAATCTCTATGGGTGGGACAAGAGCAAATCAAACAGGAAGGGGGTTGAGATGGTGTGATCTAATGTCTCCATAGTTTTTTTTTTTTTTCTCTCTCTCTCTTCTTTTTTTATTTTTTATTATTTTTTATTTTTTAAAATCCTAGTGGTGGTTGTCCCTTCAAGAATGCTAGATAGAGCTAAGTGATTTTGATCAAGGCTTTGCTATAGGAAGGGAGAACATGATCTTTGTGGAAGGGATTGAGGAGTGCGTCTATAATATTTCCGTGTTCCATTAAATGTTACTGTGGGATGTCTGGAATGGATTCTTATGGCTATGCTAAGAGGGGAAAAATGCAAATTTTTTTCTGTTGTATCGTGCCTGAATCATGAACCTAACAATCGTATGATTTGGATTGCAATTCAGGCACACAAAGTGTAAATCTTCAATTGTGCAACGATCCAGGTCGATTTTTACATTTCAGATCATAGGATCATACTATTCTACATCTATATCTTGATTTTGATTAGCATGGCCGCATCCCTATCTCCTAGAATCTACCGTGAGTAGATGATTTGCAAAACTTCTCAGTGTAGGATTGTGTGATTCTATTCTCTTGATTGGAATGTTGATAATGTTGAACAAGGTCTGCTCGTAATTTGCTCTAAGAATCTCATCTTTAATTATTGCCTTACCTTTTTCCATGAATGAAAGGATATTTCCTTTGTCAAGTTTGTGCAACTTGTGTTAGTTTCCCACATGCTAAAGCTCATACCTGCAATTTATAAGCTACGAACTTAATCTTTTTTATCTTCTTAAATTCTCCTGTAGTCGAAAAATCTTTCAACTTTGGCCAACCAATCTAGACGTCTTCAGCATGCATATACATTAAAATATGGAAGGTCAACCTTCATTCAAAAATCTCAAGAGTTTTCTACCTCATAGACATGGTTCCTTTGATCTCTTTGGTGCGTGTAATCAATGCCGGCATCATCATCTAAAATTAGTTGGATGGAATAAGTGCAAATACTACTATAGTTTTGTACGCTATCTTGAGTTGGGCTGTGTTCCAATCTATCTTGATGATTGTCACTTTGGATTTCTTGAAGTGCATGACGAGGTCTCATGTTGGATCCTCAAGTTCAGCTCTCATAGAAGTCACCAACTCTCAATCATCATGCTAAACACGGACAACTAACCATCATACTAGGGAAACCAAGGCATGATACCAACTTTATGTGGTGAAAGAAAAGAAGAGTAGAAGAGAAAACTCACTTAAAGAAATAAAATTCTATTGTCAAATGGACTGTCTCTCTTATTTCAATAGCTCCCTTTAAATTGGAGGCAAAAACATAAAAAATAGAAACAGTGATATTTTCCTTAAGAATCTAACCTTAATGAAAAGAAATAAGGAATCTACTTTCCCATATCAAGTTATTTCTTAAAGCAATATTTTGCTAAAAGTATAAAGGAAATAAAATATTGTCTAAGAATGGAAAAAATAAACATTAGAATGTCTAAAAAAAAAATTGTAGGCCTAGGTGCCGAATCGGGAGCTATGAGTTAGGATTTGATCGTTTTAACCATTCAATGCCTCTTGCCTTTAGTAGACTTGTGACAATATATATAATTGGTCCATGCATTTGATGGTTATTTGTTCTACATCTTTATTTCAATTAACTTATAGTTTTGGGTTATTTTATGAACTGGTGATAAGGCATTTAGATTGATGTTGATCATTGAATTTTGTGTTCTTTGTTGGACTCGCATTCCATTGTTGTGCGTGTTTCCATGCTTGATCAAAAATTTAATTTTCATTTATTTATTTATTTTTGTGTTATTTCATAATGGCATATTTCAATTGTATTCCATTGTTGATCGTTGAATTTTGTGTTCTTATGTTGGACTCGCATTCCATTGTTGTGTGTGTTTCTATGCTTGATCAAAAATTTAATTTTCATTTATTTATTTATTTATTGACTTTTGTGTTATTTCAGAATGGCATATTTCAATCGTTACTGCCAGTTGTTAGGCAGCAGATTATAGATGGTTTCACGTCAAAGGCCCTTGACTTGTTTCAAAGAGAATTTGACTTCTTTGATAAAGTCACTTCAATTTCTGGTGTACTTTTTCCACTTCCAAAGGAGGAACGACGAGCCGGTATTCGAAGGTATTGTCTCTCTATTAATGGAATTGTGTCATGTTCCATGTACTTGTTATATATTGACTTAGTGTCATTTTATTCCCATTGGTTGATTTTCTCTTGCTACTCCAGAGAACTAGAAAAAATTGAAGTGAAAGGGGATGACCTGTACTTGCCTACTGCTCCTGGAAAATTAGTGCGAGGCATTCAGCTTGATAGTGGGATCCCTCTACAGTCTGCTGCTAAAGTTCCCATAATGATCACATTTAATGTGGTGGATAGGGATGGTAATTGGAAAGATGTCAAACCACAAGCTTGTATCTTTAAGGTATAACTGTAAGATGTGAACGAGGTCTGCTTATTGGCTGAGTAATTGCATTAAATTCTTCACATCTTTAACCATGCAAGTTCCTAATTTTTTTTTTTTTTCACACTTTCAAAAGTTGTAAATATTAAGTTTAGGCAAGTTTTTTGGAATGCAATGCATGTTTCATCTCCTTGTTGCCATCTTTGAAGCCAAATAATTACTAGTTTGAAGTTTGTTGCAATTTATTGTTTGCACAATGGTAATTTCATTTGCTCATAAATCTCAATTTTAAGATATTTTGTCAAGGATTGATGTTGAGTTTCATATATGGGTTGGTTTTTCAAATTTAGCCCTACCTTATGAGTGACTGGTCAAGACATATTTCTAAGGACATTTTTTTTTTTTTTGGCTTTTAGGTATTCTCATGGCCTTCCTTTACAATTTTTTGTTTCTCTAGCTGGCATCGTAAATAAAAAGTAAGTATAACTTGTAATTGGACCTAAAGAAGTAACTATATGAAGGAAAAAAAAAAAAAAAAAAAAAACAGAATATTGGGTAAAACTTATGTTTGTACTTCTTATATTGCAATTGGATGATAAAAATGCAAGTCCCTCAAATACTATACATGGCACACCATTTTGATGCTCCCCCTGAACTTCACGTGCGTAGTGCAAGTTATCATGCCTAAATCTTCCAAAAGAAACACCAATTTAAATCTGATAATCTAGTTGGTTGGTCTTTTGCTGATGACATCTCTTACCTTGTTGCAACTATCCTGAATGTTTCTGAATTTGAGTAGTCCTGTATAAGTGGATTATGAGATCTTGGACAGATGTATGTTGTTAATTTATGAACACATTTTGATTGGTTTAACTGGCATTATCTCTAAATCTTTGTAGTTATCTTTTAAAAATCTTATTTGACTAGCTCTGTTAACCATCAACAATGCAAATGCTTTACAGGAATACATGATTTGAATGAGATGATTGGATTTGTGTTGCCATAGTGAATAACTAGAATAAAGATATGGTTGCAATTTTCATATGGTAGAATTGGAAGCATATCCCTACTAAATTAAGATAAGGGTGCTTTGGTTTTGTGTGTTGATGTATCACGTCTAAATTCCATTTTCAAGTGTAGAAAACAAACATTAATGTCACCTCTCATTTTGTTGAATAAACAGCAAACTTTTCTAGATAACTGTCTTTCAATGATGACATTTTTCCTTGTCATTTGTTGCATCTTTAGTTGTGATTTTTCGTAATATATTTTTGTATGTTGTCCAATAATACAGGCAAAATTAAATAAATAGTTCCGTCATTTGTAGGTTGGAGATGATTGTCGCCAGGATGTTCTTGCCCTTCAAGTAATTTCACTTCTTAGGGACATTTTTGAAGCTGTAGGGCTTAATCTCTACCTCTATCCATATGGTGTTCTACCAACTGGTCCTGGGAAAGGCATAATTGAGGTGATTTAATCTCTTTTGCCATGTGATTAATGTCAACTTTATGGATTATACACTCTCTTGGTGCTTCAGGGTTTGTTTGGTAAATACCAGCTAAAATTTTGGTCACTGGATCTTAAAAATGAAGCATATCATTAATTATTATATGAAATCATTAGTCCAAAGTCTTCAGATAGTCATTATCATTGTGTTTACAGTTATATTATTTTTCTGCATAGACATAGATGTAATCCCAAACCCTTGTAATTTGCCTTATCTTGGTTATCTTGTAAATTTCATCTTGGACTTCTTTTCTTTTCTTTTTTTCTTTTTTTTTTTTTTTTTTTGGTTAAATTAAAGTCTTTGGCATTTAATGTGGATCAAGTGAGGGGCAAATATATAATAACAGGAGGTGGCATTTAATGTGGATCAAGTGAGGGTTGTTATGTTCAGTTGCAATGGTAATAAAGCACATGGACCAGATGGTTTTACAATGATCCTCTATCAAAAATCTTTCTAGTTAGTAAAGGGAATCATAATGAGAGCTCTCCATGAATTTTATTAGAATGGGGTGGTTAACATCTGGACTGATGAAAGCTCCAATTGCTTAGCTAGCCCCAAAGAAGAAGAACTCATGGTGTTTAGAGGTCTTTTGCTCCACGTTATTAACTTAGTCACAAGTTTGTACAAGATAATTCAAAGGTGCTAGCCTCAAGGCTGAGGACAGTCCTAGATGAGACAACTAATTTGTTGAGGGGAAACATATACTAGAAGTGGTTCTTACCGTTAATGATGTTGTGGAAGACTGCAAATCTAGGGGGAAGAAGGTGTTGAGTTCAAAGTGGACTTTGCATAAGCCTATGACTCGATAGAATGGGTTTTTATGGACAAGTTGCATGTTATGAATACGGGAATGCACTTCTACAACTACATATTCCGTTGTAATCAACTGATGATCATAAGGGGAAGTTCATTGGTGAGAGGGGTCTAAGAAAAGAGGACCTTCTCCTATCCTATTCACTATTATGATGAATGGTTTGAGCAGATTATGTCTGAAGGAGACAATATTTGTCGGTGTGAGGTTCCTTAGTGGGGAAGGATAAGGTTGAAATCTCTCACTTATAATATGTTGATGACACACAATTCTTTTTGGAATAACATGAAGAAAATGTCCTAAACACTATAGACCTATTTCAAGTCTTTTAGCGAGATTTCTACATGAATAGTGAACATATCCAAAAGTCAGCTTGTTGGGATTAACATGCTCGTGATAATGATTCTCAACCTTGCAAATAAAATGATGCTTCATAGGAAATCGACCTATGAGATACTTTGTAACACCCACCGGGACTCTTACCCACGTCGTACTGGCTCAATGGTAGCGGATGATGAAAGAAATAAGTACTTGAGCCCTAGGTCTTAGGTTCGAATCTCCGCGGAGGCGAAAGAAAAACCCTAGGGGGCAGGGGACAGTACCTTGCGAGTGACACGTCATGACGTGGGTAAGAGTCCCAGTAGGATTCTCGGTGGGTGTTACAATAAAAAGGCGCTTTTTTATTGTAACACCCACCGGGAATTCTACCGGGACTCATACCCACGTCGTAGGGCCCACGTCATGGCATGTCACTCACAAGGTATTGTCCCCTCCCCTTAGGGTTTTCCTCCGCCTCCGTGGAGATTCGAACCAAGGACCTGGGGCATAAGTACCTTGTTCATTCTTCATCCACTACCATTGAGCTAGTTAGCTCAATGGTAGCAGATGAGGAATGAACTAGGTACTTAAGTCCCAGGTCCTAGGTTCGAACCTCTGCGGAGGCGAAGGAAAACCCCGAGGGGAGGGGACAGTACCTAGTGAGTCACAGCCGCCACGCGATGCGCCACGCGGCCGCCACGCCGCGTAGGTCCGGTGGGCCTGGTGGGGTGTGACATACTTTGGCCTTCCACTTGGAGGGGATTTGTTAACGACAAACTTTTGGGCACTAGTTCTCGCCAATATTTCAAAGTGATTAGATAGATGCAAACAAGTTGTTTTTATCCAAAGGTGTTAGACAAGTTGTAGTTCAATCGGTTTTGTCAACAATTCCCACATGCTATATGTCTATATTCAAGATACCTTCATTAGTCGCAATGCAAATTGAGAAGGAAAGAAACAACTTTCTTCTCTCTCTCTCTATCTCTCTCTCTCTCTCTCTCTCTCTCTCTCTCTCTCTCTCTCTCTCTCTCTCTCTCTCTCTCTCTCTCTCTCTCTCTCTTGTGTGTGCGAGAGTAGGGTTTGTGTGTGGGAGGGGTGGGGCGAGGTGGCTTAAAGTCTCATGGAGTTTGGAAGCTTAGGAGTTAGATCATTTCACTTAGAAATATGGTGTTGTGAAAGAAGTGGATTTGGAGAATCATTGAGGATCTGAAGGCATTATGGGCATAGATCATTAGTAGTCAACATGGTAGATTTTAGATGGATGGTATAAATCATCATCCCAAATTGACATTGAAAAGTCCCTGGAAGTTTGTTTTATCCCATAAGGCAAAAGTTGCTCCTCATTTGGAACATAGAGTTGGTAATGGAAGCATGCTACATTTTTTGAAGGATAGGTGGTTGGATAATTTGAAACTGGTTGAGACATCCCCCCATCTTTTATTGCCTATCTAGTTTTCATCTTTACATGGTAGTCCTGTTGCCTTCTTCATTAATGACTACAAGTCAGTAGACCATAACCTTTCTCCCAGTAGAGGAGATTAATCTTCTACTATTCGCTTTACACTATAACACTATCACATGATCAAGATGGAATTTTATGGCTTCTAGATCCTTCCAAAAAACTCTCTTGTCGATCCCTTTTTTCTCCTCTCACATCACAAGGTGGAACTAGGTGGTAAGCCTCTAAGGCAAGGCATGGCCTAGGCAAAGCCTAGACAAGTTTAAGGTGAACCATAAGATAATTATTTAAAGGTCCTTAAAGAGTTATTTATCCTCACTCCTTTCACATACATATTGTGTTATATAGTACATAATTTGTTATTTTTTTTAATATATCATAATTTTTATTAATCTAGGGTTTAAAATAAATTTTTTCAAGCTTTCCAAGAAAACAGAAAAATTGCAAACAGCCCCCTATAGCACCTAAGTCATTGTGTAGGCGCTCAGCCATCGAAAGGGAGGACTCTACTCATAATTGGCAGGCATATGTCTCATCTAAGGCAAAGATATTTTGGGTGGACCTTAGCACAAAAAAGGCTTAGCACAGTGGAAATGCTGCAATGAGGGGGACATCACTAATCTCCTCATATCATTAAGTAAACATTCCCCATTTTCATACTTTACTCCTATTTGTTATGCATGTGTTTCATCTATGGAAAAGGTTTTCTGTGTGGACCTTAGCACATAAAAGACTTAACATCATGGAGATGCTGCAAAGGAAACTACCAAATGTTTTTTTCCCTTGCTGCTACTTCGTCTCCAAGAAGGAGGCTGTCTAAAGCACATATATCTTCCTATGCCCATTAACTAAGAGACTATAGAGAGAATGGTATATATTCTGTGGCTGCAAGTTTTCTTGTCCTCAACTGATTTAGGAAGGTCAAAACTGAGCCACTTGCTGTCACCGTCCAAGGAGAAAGGCATTGGCATGATTGCGTTTTATGCTACGCCGTGGTCAATATTGTAGAAAGGAATAGCAGAATTATCCATAACATTGTAAAGTCAAAAATACAATTGTGGGGAGGCATTAAGTTGATGGCTAGCTTGTGGTTATTTGCCTCAGCTTTAGCTGAAAGGTTCTCTGCTTTCAGACTGATTGCTTAATTTCAATAAGTGTATGTATGAGGGGTGAGTTTTTTGATTATTGAAAGTGGATGAACTGGGTTGTTCTAGCTCTAGGTGCTAGCTTTTTTTTATTATTGAAAGTAGATGAACTGGGTTGTTCTAGCTCTAGGTGCTAGCTTGATTCCTATCATTTCTGGTGATTAATGTTTGTTTTGAACGATCAGCACAATATAATTCTCTGATTTCTAATTTTTTTTTTTAAAAAAAGATGCCAGATAAAGGTGCAAGTGATACTTCCTCTTTAAACTTATTAAATTAAAATCATTTATAACAATTAGTGTTGGGCAATAGAATGCATGAGAATAACTAATAAAATCAACTTATTTTGTAAAATTTTGACATCTAGGTAAAAAAGAAAGTGCTTGAACAAAAATTTTAGAAAAGAAAAAAGTAAAATCTCTAGGACCAAATCATATTCCTTTTGAGATTGAAAAGTTCTTAGGTGAAAATGCGCTAGTGATTAATAAAAGTGTTATAAAAAAAAATCTTATAATAAAAGTATGTTTGAGACTAAGCACTACCAAGTTGTACATGTTCAACATCGATACAAGGGGTTTAATTTTGCAAAGGAGGACTACTCATGTGAATATATATGACGATTTTCTTCATGTGAATTCTCAAATTGGCACCCACTGTCCCCATTTTTCACTCTCAAGAATGTATATGGAACGCATGGTTCCCTTCCGAAGGGAAAATGCTTGGTCAGACTCTAGCTCACAAGAAAATTTATACCTATGTTATGATGCAAAAATGATTTCCTCACACATAATATTCCCCACATTGTTGTCCTCTTTGGATGCATGATTTTAAATTACTAGAGCATGTTATTTCAGTCCAGAATAAAGGAGGAGGTTTCACAAGGCAAGCTTCTTCCACCATCCAATGTTGTGGAAGAATTATCTCGATCTCATATCTATACCTTATCTAAAATGGAGGAAGGGGGGGGGGGGGGGGGGGGGGGGGTCTTTGGGAATTAAAAAAAAATTCCAAATCCAACAATTGTCTGCGAACCAGTCCAACCTGCCCGCGATAAATTTCAAC
>JAJIYU010012302.1:0-14623 GCA_030144865.1 Tinospora cordifolia | reverse complement strand
CCTATATGTTACACAAAAATAGTAGATCATAAGAGTTAGAGAATATTAAATGATGAGTGATTACAAAGACATTTAAGATAATTATTTATAAGAGTTACGAATATTTATCAAGATTTAATATTTTTATAAATAGAAAAGCATCAGTCGATATGTGTTGAAGTTAATTTTAATTCAACTTCAGATATTCAAAATAATAATGTTCAACGTATTAAATTTCAAGTTTAGCCAAACTTTTGTGCTTCATTTTTTAAAAAGTTTATTATTAATATAAGAATAAAACTTTTTACGTTTCTTAATATAAAAGAAACATAAATTTCAAGTTCATCCTATCGCCAGATCGTGTCCTTGCATTAGCTAATTAACGTGGCATGGGATTGGTTGGTCGGGAAGAGGTTTTATTGCAAGACATATAAAGCTGAAGCGAAGTTCTAAAATTCTCTTGCGCTGTGTTCCCGCGTCCTGAGCGCTGTAAGGTGTACACACGCATGAAGTGGCGACTCACACGCGTAAAGCGCAACCCGTTTGCTGCTTTGCCGCTGGCAATGCTGCAATTGGGGGCATGGACTATGAACTGTCAATCCTTCTCTGACTCTCTTCTTCTGTTTTCTCTGTTTTTCTTCTTCTTTTTTTTTTTCTGCAATCAAAAAGTTTTTTTTTCCCCTTTAAATGAACAATCTCATGTACATGCATTCATGCACACGCACCCACCTCTCCTCTCCCCCTCCCACATGTCCTCCTCTCCCACTCCCTTCAACACGTACCCACCATACAGCCCCACGTGTCATCATCTCATCCCTCCATCACTCTTTCATGCTGGCTCTCTCCCATTGGCATCCTTCTCCTCCTAAAACCCATTCATCCCTCCTCTCTCGTTCATGTTCTTCTTCTTATGCTCCGTGCTTCTCTAGTAGTCGTTGCGTTTGGTGATGCTCCATCCCTCCTGGCCTCTCGTTCATGTTCATGCTTCGGTACTAGTAGTCTTAGTGTTAGTTGATGTTGATTAGTTGAAGAAGAAGAAGAAGGAGAAGAAAGTGTGATCATGGGCTCTATCAATACCTACCCGGCTTCCAAAACAGAGCAAATCCTATCAAGATACAGACCCATTGCTCCAAAGCCTCAGCTACCTGTAAATCCTTCACTAAAAGATCATCAAGACCCAACTGCAACACCTGAAAACACCCAACACTCCTCTTTCTTCAAAAACTTCCCTACTCTACAAACGAGGCCTGCCAGGACTAGAAAAAGAGGCAGATCGGGCATCTCTCCTGCCACCTACAAGAGGTTCAAATCAAATCACTCACTGTTTAATTCTTCCACTAGTGGTACTGCTCCTTCTCATGCCAAAAATTCTAGATTGGGCTTGTCTACCTTTCACGGGTTTGGTCGTGGGTTTCCTCAGTTTTCTCTCCCTAACACTCCTGGGCTCACTGGAAACTTGAATAAACCACAAGCTCTGAATTTCGTCACGCTTCCTTTCTTGCCTTACCCTTCTTCAGTTCCTGAAGTTGCATCTGGTAACAGAGTTTCTGAACTGCATGATGACTGTTCTGGGTCACAGGACAAGGCCCTGATGGACTTGAACTGTGATTCTGAAATTCCTTGTGAAAGAGATCTTTTGCAGAACCTGCATGGATCAGTTTCTGCTACTTCAAATGGTTGTGGCAAAATTATAGCTCCTCATCCTGTAAGACCAATTGGGTCAAGCATCAGCGTCGGAAGCATCACAGAGGACCCAAGTTCAAATCATTCTCAATGTGGATTATTCAAGAAACCAGAGGAGGTTGAAGCAGAGATAGAATCCGATGCCTTACCGGCTGTTGTCTCAGACTCAAACAACAGAGTTAGGCTTGCTAATTCTGCTTACAAGGAGATGGTTGGACAACCAGAGTGCTTATGGCTTGATTCCATGGCAATTCATGGAGGGAATCCGAGTGGTGGAAGTGCAGGCAAAAGGATCAGTGGTGAAGTTACTCTTAATCTTTTGGATTCAAATGTCCCACTTTCTTCTTCCAATGGATTTTCTTGCAGGGTGCGAATAGAATGGGGAAGGAATGGGGAGAAGAGTTTTGTGAATGCTCCTTGTGATGTTGTAAAGCTTTCCTGCAAATCCAAGGACTATCTTTTCACATGGAGATTTCATACCGGGGAGGCTGCCGAGTCCAATTCCAAAGTTTGAAGTGCTCTTCTTTTATAAAATATATGTGCATGGTTATATACATAGTACACTTGTGCATCTTAGTATAATATCTTAACTTAATTGTACTTTCTCTTTTAAACGAAATTTTTTTTGAAGAAAGTTTTATATATATATATATATTATCATCATTTGGTGGTAACAAATAATTTAATAATTAGATAGTGGGGATCACAATGCTTAGCCAATTTGGATAAAAACCATAAACTTTGTGGGCTGTGATCCAAACACTTCTGTTCCAATTAAGACAAAACTAAGTCAAATGCGGACAACTTTGGCCACAATGTACATAGTCCGATTTGGAGATGGCAGACAATGCCAGATTTATCGCATAAAAAAGCGTCAATTTCCAAGTATGAATAGAATGCCGATCGACGCCAGAAAGGAAAAAAAATTAAAATTAAAATTAAGAAATAAAACAATTAAAAATAGAAGCCGGCCATTAATTAATTAAATCAAAATGTCTGTTCTTGTTTTGTTCGATTCTCGCCCACAAACGTCATTTGTTCTTAGTTTTGCACTGGCCTTAAAACTTTAAAACCATCAATCTGGCATGATATCAAGTTAAGGGAAACCTTAGAATAAATTATTTATAATTGTGTGTTTTTGCTCAATATATAATAAATGTTTTTCAACTGTGAAAATGGGCATTTATTAATTAATTATTTATGTAATTTCTGAATTTATTATTTGAATATTCTTATAGTGTATTGAATTGATTGATCAAGACTAAAAATATCTAACAAATTGGTATTTTATAATACAAACTGTGATGTAACTTGTTGGAGCCAGTTTCAGTCGTTTTGGAGGATGGTGGAGGTGGTCACATAGGAACAGATTGTGTAAATGGGTTTCTTTTTTTATTATTTGTATGGTAATAATATTGTAACTAAAGTTTAGAACAATTATTGAAATGTTAAATAAAAAAAGGGGAGAGAGGTTATCCGACCTTCATGTTAAAGTATAATGAAAGAAATAGATAGTAACATTTCAAATTAGTTTCTTAGTTAATAATCCCCTTCACCAGTATTAATTATTCATTTTTAGAAATAATAATATGCAGAAGTACTTGTCCTATTTTTACTAAATATTTTTTTCGTTGGAAAAATACCATTTTGAGCCCTTAAATTATTGTAAAAATTCACCTATAGTTAAGGGACAAAAATAATATTTTTTCAATCTTATGGCTTTATCTCAAATTGTATAATAGGTGATGTGTTTGGTAGCTAGGTCATTTATCAATAGAAGACACTTGTGGATGGCTCAATCATAATCAAGTTTAGTTCTTTCGGTTAGGGCATACATTTTTAAGTTATAAAATGTGTATTTAGATACAGTCTAAGACACTGAGAGAAAACACACGTGAAGAATGGTTCCCATGCCCTGATCAATAAGTAATTATATCTAAAAGAAGGGAGGAGGTGAGCTTCATGATCTGAGAGGGTCTATCTCCTAGCTAATTAAGTATATACATATAGAGATTATGCAAACACTTTAATACATTAGATGTTGCATACAATATTTTGTTATCAATTAGTCATTAGGTAGGGTAGGCAATGCCTAAGGTAGTCCATAGGTCACTGCAACCATTAAGACAAATGCGGTCAACCATAGTATCATACAAGTGACCTAAAGCTCTGTGGGACAAATATGATCAACTATTATTTTCTTAGAAAATAACATAAGCCACAAACAATAAGGTCTATGTAAGAGGTCTTTAATAGGGAACAATTATAAACTACCAACAACACCTTAAGGTTGGCTATCCTAAAAAGTAGATCATTCTCTTTATAATACTTATCTCATTGAGTTAACAATAATACATTAAGCAAAAAATTCATTAATGAATATCTATGTTATTCATTATATCATTCTCAATCATGAATATTCAAATAATACAACATATTCCATGACATTATTGCACGTACTACGAACATATTGATCATGCATAACCTAATCATATCATGAAAACATATGAATTGGACCTTTTTCCTATCATGGTCTTTAGCATTTGAAGCATCATTCAATTCATTGATATGTTATGACAAAGTATGGCATAGAAACATAAGAATATAGAACTAGGTACTTTGAACATCCCCTGGGTTTATCATCTAATCAATGCATGAGTATACTTAACTAAAGAGGAAATAGTAGAAAAGTCCACAAGTACCCAAATCATAGTGCTCCAAAAAATCGATGGGTATCTTGAAGCTACTACTCACCCTATGCGATCTCAGTCACACCTATGTATACATAAACTTTATTTTAGTGTGTATACTTCATATCAATTCATTATCCTAAACTTATGTTTTTGTGTGTGTTTATATGGCATTTTCACTCTTTGAAATCCACCATTGAATCCCTCCAAAACTCAATCGAATTGATTGTGCAAAACCAAGATTGTGCACAACACTGCTCTTCGGAAAATAATAGTGCAACCTGCTGCATCATCATGGTGCAACACATTGCGTTGAGAAATCTCAAGGAAATTTTTGGGCAGTGTCGCACAGTGCTTTGTGTTGTGTACACATAATAGTGCACTAGTTCAAGCACTATTTTAGAGCTCATTTCTTATCAATTTTAAGGTTCTATGACTCATTTTGTTTGTTTTCCAATGCTATATGACATTGTAGTAGTTTGGTCACTTGATTCCTCAGGATTCACGGGCAAATGACACATTTTTCCATTGTTGGTCAAAAATTCAATGGCAGCAATGTTTACATGACAACTACCTATCTTTGGTCATTCAATTCAAACACCTTGGCTCATCCTTTTGCATTAGTTTTGTGGTGTTTCAAAGCTAATTCTGAGTACCTTTTAAGATTGTATGGGTTGCAGTCTACCATGTCCATTCTTAGTTTTGAAAATGGGTCAAAAATTGGGTTGGTCATCGCATTTTAGACGCTCAAATTTTGGTGTGCAACCACTTAACTTCGTGAGGTTGGTTCAAGGGCTATCAAACACAGATTTGCTTCATTCTTGTGGCGTTACAATCATGGCAAAGGTTATAGTCCATTAGAATGCATGGCTAAGTGTGATATGGCCCATGGTTTATACAATATTTCTCCTAAAGTGGGTGGACGTCGATATTGTTGTCATGAACATCATGTGCATAATATGACTTATTTCCTTCTTGTATGTGCATAAGAATGAAATGGTGTTGAGAAATACTTACAATAATTTTTGCTTGTTGGTTTCTCAAGTCTTCCCATGTTCCCAAGCTTTCTCATGACTCTCACACATTTAGAGAATTCAGCAACTCATTCTCTCAATCGCCTTCTTCAAAGATGGGGTTGGTAAGTCAATACAATGGCTTTATAAGTTGAACAATGGCTAGGAGAGGTGTTATGATCAAGAGAGAGGTCTCCTCTCTACGATTGCCTAGTGCAAGGTGGTTGGAAGACTATCCATGCTGCCCTTGTTGACTACTTGCTACTTACACCAATTTGACAACTTTGCGGCTACTCCTCTTCCCACCAACTTTTCTTTTATGTAAGTGAGCAATTCAAGTCTACTTCTCCATGGCCTATAAATGCCAAGTGTGACATTCCACGAGCATGTCATGTTGCACCTAATGGATCCTTGAATCGATAGAAATCTAAAAGCAAAGTTATCATCTCAAAGAACAAGTCCATTTCTCCATGGCTTGTAGGTGCCAAGTGCGACATTTCACAAGCATGTCATGTTGCATCTAATGGATCCTTGAATCGGTAGAAATCTAAAAGTAAAGTTGTTATCTCGAGGAATTATCTTTCTGGGCACTACCGCGTAAAGTAGCGTGTTGCATCGTGTTGCTCTTCTTTTTATTTCTTGATGCAGTGCACTGCATATTTACTTATAATTTTCTCTTACTTTTAATTCTCTTTGCTGTCTTGAGGTTTTTGCCACAAATTTGATCGCTTAATTTGATTGATTTGTGCTCAAATTAATTTTCTAATTATCCTCAAATTTCATGCCACTATAGTTAAATTAACCAATTTTCATCTTAGTTATTTATCTTGAAACTTGGTTGATTGGTATTAAATTTTGGGTTATTATATGAATTTATCCTTGTTATTAATGATAGGAGTGTGTTGAAGTGACGTGATAGGGATAAGGCAGGAGACAGGGTTGAGTTTTACATACAACATTGTGATGTGCATGTAACACCATTTGCTAATGAAAAACTTCTCAGCTTTCTAATGCTATTTTTGATGATAAGTCTAACCAATCAAATGATGGGGAAAGGATGATAATACTTTTGATCATATATTCATTAATGCTCCTAGTTTGAGTGCTGAAGATGATACAAAATTGCAAAAAACAAGGCAAGCAAGATAACATAGAAGCAGGACCTCAACCACCACTCAAAATTTGCAAGGAGGTGAAACATGTGAACCCATAATCGAAGACCATGTTGAAGAATCTAAGTATAACGATGAAGAGGCGAAAGATAATGTAGTTGGAGGTAGGAATGGTGACTCTACGAGTGATGAGAGTGTGTCTTATGATAGCTCAAATTTTGGGAGCTACTATAGTGAGACTAAAAAGGCAGGTAAGAAAGGAAGTGTCAAGAAAAATAGGAATGAATGCTAGTTTGATCCTACTACTAAGATTCTAATGTTTTATTTGTGTATGGTTTTCAAGAAATAAAGAAAAGGTAAGAGAAGTTGTAGCAAATTATGTTGTTCGGAAGGGACTTGTAGTTCATTTTGTGAAAATGAGACAAAAAGATGAGAGCTCATTGCCAAAAAAAAGGCCTAGATTTTGTATGTTGGGTAGGATAGTACCAATGAAAAATCTGGCTGTTAAAACATATAACCCACACCACAAGTGTTACAAAGTGAGCTTGCCACAAGTAGATATTTGGCGAGTGGGTTCAGAGGTGGAATAAGATCTCAACAAGAAATCAAGATCAAAGAGTTGAAAATTTTAGCTAAGACAAAGCTAAGAGTTCATGTGAGCCTTGTAATGTGTCAAAATACAAAGATGTTATGAGGGAATTAATTGGAGGTTATAGAAAAGAATATGTCATTCTCAATGACTATGCAAATGTGATCCGCACAAGACCAACCTAGTTACAATATATTTCACTAAATGTTTGACTGATAATGATTAAAGAAGACTTATTTTCTTTCTTTTTTCTAGATTTTATGTAAGCTTTAGTGCTTGCAAGTGTGGGTGGATTAATAGTTGTAGCAGGATAACTAGGCTTGATGAATGTTTTTCAAAAGAGGTTTTTAAGGTTAATTTTATTAACGATCACCGAACTTTAGATTTGTAATAGATTTGGTCATTAAACTTAACTTTCTAATGAAAAATCACCAAACTTTTAGAGTTTTTTCGCCTATAGCTAGGCAACCCTGAGTCAAACTGCTCGCATGGTAAAAATGCTTATATAACACACATGTCACGCCCACAACACCCACTCTTTTCTTGTGGCAAACATGCGCCACATCAACACACAATCATCTCCTTTTTTGCTGACATTTAAAAATTAAAAACCTAAACAATACATATACCTTATAATCTTCTTAAACGAGTCAACTATACAAAAAGTTCATCCCTTAATTGCTTCATTAGAAATCGTCCATATCCACAATGACTATTTAATGCCACTTGCTCATTGTGCACATTCTTCAGAGAATCGCTTTGCAATAGATTCGACCTCAACTTCTCCTATCACTCTATGTGCATTGCAATCCATCTTGTTTCTCCTCTTAATCCTTCTTCATATTCTAAACCTCAACACTCTTATCGATCTTCATCTTCGTCATCACACCAACCTCCACCCTTGTTCCAAACGTAACAACCATCAAGTTTCTATCTGTCTTGCCCATTCTCACATCTAGTGACAGCAGCATAGCATTAGTAGGAGAAGCACATATTTCGAATACACACCTCATCACTTTCACACCTAGATCTCATCTCTCACACATCCACCACTCTCCTCCTAATCCTCTCATGCAATCTTTTTTAATCAAACCAACCATCAATCAAAACCCTAGAAAAACATCTAGAAGAAGTTAACATATCTCACTCTTAATCCAATCCAATTTAAGATCACTCACTCTAAACCCTAATTTGACCAATCCAACATCCTCCTCCCTAGATACTCCACTAAATGCAATGATTTAAAGCTTCCATCGCTCCTAATAAGTTTTGCAATAAAAGTATTGCAATACAAAAGCAAAAAAGAAGAAGAAAAATAAGAAATAAGATAAAAAAAAAATCAATGACTTTTTTATTATAATGAAGATAAACCCACTGTTAAACTTGTAGAGAAAAAGTAATTCAAGAAAAATCCAAAGATCGAATAATTAAGAAAATTCGACTTTTTTTTGGAAGGTTGTGTTCGAGGAAAATTTTGTCATTTCTCTTTTCTTTTCTTTTTTTTACTTATTTTTTTGGGTTCAAACAAATCAAATGAAGAAAGAAAAAAATGAGTTGGAGAAAAGAAAAATAAGAAGAAGGAAAATACCTTTTTTTGGGACAACTGATTTAAGGACAAAACTAATGGGAAAAAGGTGAGAGGTAAAGGAAACACTGGAGTCAGCTGATGAAGAGGAATGAAAAAGACAATATACAAATGCGACATTGTACTTTTCTTTCTTTGTTGATGTAGCAAGTATAATAAGTTGAATTGCCACACAAAGGGCAATGATTGTATGCTAACATGGTAGTATGTGTGTCATATAGGAAAAAGAGTGATTGTCATGGGTGTGACATGTGTGCATGTAAGCATTTTCACTGTGCAAGCAGTTTAACTCAAGGTTGTATGACTGTGGTTGAAACAGTTCTAAAAGTTTAGTGATTCTTTCATTATAATGTCGAGTATTATAACCAAATCTATTACAACTATGAAGGTCAGTAACTGTTGGTGAAATTAGTTTAGGGTTTTAAGGGCAAATTATTTTGTGCATTGGGAGTGATAGAAACAATCAGATGTTTTCAATAATATAAGGAGTTGTAAGCATGAAAACAAATGCACCTTGGAGCTTGTTTATAAGATGTTTGCCACATGAATTATCTCTTGGAGAACGTGAAGGCCTCACAATAATCTCAGACTTGTAAAAGGTGACAAACATACTTCTACTTATTTCACCAATGGTTTGCACCCCACACGTATATGCAAATTGGGCAAAATGAAGGAGGGGTGAAGAAAGAAAATTAGCATTTTGGAGTTGTGCAACGACAACTAATGGTGTTGCCTTACCGAGAGATTGAAGGTTATTAAAGACTTAGGAGAGGGAACACTAGAGGATGTTCTACACTATAAACTCAAGAATCGTGTAAAATAATTTAAAAACCACAAACATGAAATGTGACAGCGTAGATAACAATCTTGTAGAGACCTTCAAATGGGTGGGTTTTGGAGCCAAGATGCAAGTCAATTATGAGCATACTTTTCGAGGCCCCTTCTCTAAGCCAAGGGCCGCCCGACCGGCACAATGGCCTAAGGAACCCTCTTACCAAGTCGAGTTCGTCTGACTACTGTTAAGCCCTTTCTAAATCTCATACAATCAGACGAATCAGAAAGACTGGAACACTCAAAAACAAAAGTAAGCAACATACAAAGCAGAAGCATTTCATTACACATTTGTCTAGTCCAAAGTACAAGTCTGACCAATTACACTAGTACAATAATGACCAACCTTAAATTAAAGACCAAAAGAAGTAGGGACAGGAATCGTCAGGGACTAGGCGATCACTACGTCTTTCCCTTTATCAACCACTGTAGAACCTGAAATAATGATAGAGTAGTGAGCCTAAAATCAACGTGGCTCAGTGACTAGAAAGATCAGCATATCATCTATAACTAATGTTCCAAAACAATGCATGTATGCATGAACAGTAAACATGGTATGGCATTCGAAAGCATGGCATAGTGTGAAAACAGTTATAAACAGTGCAACAGTTTCAAAAAACATCTCAAATCAATGCCAGTTAACAACATATCCAGGCCAGGCTAACTCAACAAACCCAACCTATGGTCATTGCTTGAGTGGGTCTTGAGTCAGGCGTACTGGTCACTCGAGTGGGTCATAAGCTAGGCGTACTCTGCGAATACCCTAACCCTGCGCTCGATCCTCGAGTGCCATGACTCGAGCAGATCGGAAGCTAGGCGCATTGATCATATGTCCTAACCCTGCGCTCGGACCTCGAGTCTAACCTCAATCATATCAAGTACTCTGACCCCGACGTTCGGCCTTCAACCCTATGGTCTCACTACCGGTGTACATCTACACACCTCAAAATCAATCAAATGTATCTAAATCATGTTAAACCATTTAAACCATGTCATTTCATACAAGTTTTATGCAAGGAATAAAAGTCACACAAAACACCTAAATTAAACTACTCACCTCGGGTCCTGCGTACCGATGTCCCGTCGATAACGGGTCCAGTCCCGTAGTACTCTCTCGAATTTGCATCAATCAACTCAATCTCAGTTCTATCCATACAGTGGTCCAATCTCTAATCTCATTGTCCCTACTCAATTCGATTGACCCGAGCTGTTTCGGTCAATTAGTCAAACCTAGTCCACTGTGGTCAAGTTTAGTCAATGTAGTCATCCTAGTCACTCTTGGTCAATTGTGCCCATATTGGGTCAAAATAGGTCATTTGGATCAAAATTGGGTCAAAACTCCCAATTCCCAACACTTAGTCAAATTTTGTGTTCTTCGCTCTCTTGCGCAGCAAGCTTGCCAATTTTTTTACGATCAATCTATAAGTCAGATTTATACTAAAACTTTCCAAATTTAATCTAGTCTATCTAAAATTTCACTAGAATTTTATTTCATGATTTTTGGACATCATTTACTAGGGTTTCTAGGTGTGATAACAGAGATTGTAAAAATCTCGTACACCTGTGACAGGCAATGACTGTTTGCCTGAATTGACCTAGCTATCCATATCAAAATGCTCTGAAATTTGTTAGGCAACTTCTAGACATACTTAGGAATCTCTCCACCAAATTTCAGCTCAATCCACCTAGGTTTGGTCAGTAAATTTTATCTCAGAATTTTCAGCCATATTACAGAAAGTTTCTGAGTTCATAATTTTTAGTATCTTCCTAGTATTCATTTTCCCATTAAACCACATTTATATGGGTCATTTCTTGTGTCTAATTGTAGCATGTGGGTTATAAAACATTCATTCATCAAGAATACTTTGAATCGGTAGCATGTGATACAAAAATCATGCCTATCATTCTATCATTCTCTCTGCTGCATTTTAAAGGAACACAAGAAATTATTCTAAGTCTTAACACTCTAACAAGCATATTTGTAAGTGTAGCAAATCATATACACAAAGGCACAAGGTCAGATCTTTATACCTTTCTGGAACCTCTACTTTGAGGTCTAAACGTCTCTAGTTTCTGTCAGAATGGGTGCCTTTAGGTACTCCAAGTATAGCTCCAAATTTGGTTTCAAACTGGTTTCCGTCGGCACTGTTGCAATAGTGAATCTAAAAGTTAACAACAATGGCTTATAAAACATATTAAATGTTTCAATTTTTGGTTTCTACCACTTGGACACTTGAATACGCATGATAAGGGGTAGAATGATGGGTTTTACCTCAGGGACGAGCCTAGAATGGTTCAGGTGTGAGCCTTCCTATAGTTGCTCCAACACTGTTTTGTTACACAGTTGTAACAGTGAGTAAATACAACTTTAATGGCTAGGAAATCATATGTAAAGCCTCATTTTTCGTTTTCCAACAACTGGAGGTTAGAGTACAATTGAAAATAAAGGAGATGGACTATCTTACCTCCAAAATGGGCTTGAAACAACCTAGGATTCGAAGCTCCAAAGGTGGCTCTACACAAGCTTTTTTGGTTTTTCTGGGTTTAGACTCTTCGAACAGCACCTTTTCTTGGGGTTTTCAACTCCAAATGGTTCCAAGATGGGGCAAGCTACTTATTGGACTTCGTAGGTGGTAGTATAAGCCTCAAAACAAGCCAAGATTCAAAGGATTTGGCTAAGAAACGAGAGAGATCCAAGCTTGTGAAGGAGGGTCACAGCTGCTGGAAATTTCTGGGCTTGTGCTCAAAGAGGGGTTTTGTTGCATAGGGGGTGCTTGCATGGAAGATGGGGGTGACATGTGGACATCCAGGTGGCTCTCAAGCTCCCATATTGGATGTCCAGTTGGCAACATTCATTAGCCACAATTGAGGTTTTGAGTTGATGGGAAAACCATAGATGCAATACCATGGACTTCCATGGTTTAGCAGTTGAAAAATCCAAAAATTCGAGCAAAAATTGGTGGAAAACCTGCCAAAAATTTGCTCAAACGCACAAAAAGACAAAACCAATGGGGGGCTGGGTTTTGGGGGGGCGCATGGGCCGGCCCACGTGCCAGGCCCGAGAGCTAGGCGCCCGCGCCACGTCTTCGGCCCGGGCACACTTGGGTCCTGGGCCGCCCAGGCCCAGCGCAGGGGTCCTAGCGCCGCCCCCCCGCCCCCTCCCAACCCTTCCCTTCTTAATACATTTTTTTTTTCTATTCCATATATATATATGTAATTTCGCATTTTTTCTAAAATCATCAAAAATTGTTTTATCACCTTTTCTCGTCAAAATCTTCCATTATACATCAATTTTCATCATTTGTACAATTTTTTCTCAAAAATTGGGTAATCCACCCAAAATTTTATTTTTCTCCCAAAAATTTCATTTATTATTCTAAAAATTCTAAAAATTCAACACTCAATCCTAAAAATTATTTCTCTCAAGAAAACACATTTTCCTTATAATCCCATGTATTTTCTCCTCAAAATCACATTTTTTCCATTATTTCAATTTTCTCCAATAAATAAATTCGAAATTAGAAAAAATTGAGGATAATTCATGTATTTCATTTAAAATTTTCGAAAATACATATATTGAACCCAAAAATTTTTGTACATCAAAACATGGGTCGTCACAATGCTAAAAGAAATGAGGGTTCAAGTAATGAGAAGACTATGGACGAAAATACAGTTAGTGTTTAGTTTGATCAATGACATTTCACCATGGGCAATATTGAAAATGGAAAAGAATAAAGTCAAATATTTTGACTTTGGATGGGGATAATGGCTATGAGGTAATCGATGTGCATGAAAATGATTACAGGCACATCATTGATATTAAGAATCCACTATGAATCTCATGAGTCTAGGAAATATGTTTATCATTGGTATTGGAAGGATACATACTTGAAAGTATATAACATAATGTGACACAATGTGTGCGAGGCAAGAAACATTGAGAAGTTACTGAAAAATAACAGATTGTGCCTATGGAATTTTAGGCCAATGCGAGGTAGACCAAATTAAATGAGAAGAAAGACATGAATAGAATTTAAAAGATAGGCAAGTCAAGAAGGCAAGAAGTGATAATGACCTCCAGGTTGTGCAAGAGCAGAGGACATAATGTAAGGAGTTGCCCACAAAGAAGAAAGGATGTTCGGGTATATATCATACTACATATACACATCATACTTGGACTATGTATATTACATCATAATTTGAGTATGTATATGCGCTTAGATTTATTTGTTGTTAATATTATTAGTCTTGGAAGCAAAAGCTGAAAATGAGAGGTAAGATAGCTAAGCAAGCTAGTCCTCAACAATTACAAGGAAAAGCCAACAAGGTTGAGGTTTCGAAGGAGGTGAAGGTTAAAAGAAAAAAAAAAAAAAAAAAAAAATGAAACATTTTTTGGAAAAGAAGATATCTGAAGTTTTAACTTCATCAACTGCAAGTGCAATAGTGTACGAGTTTGTAGCAAAAAGAACAAGAGTTGGAAGTATTTAATTGTCTCAACAGCTACCTAGTCCTAAAATAAGTACAAGATTTAAGAGGGAGTCCTTTCCTAACTTATGACTCTTGTCAAACTCATCTCCTAGCACACCATCTCAACCAATGTCAGAAGCCCAACTCAACTATGGACACTTCCATCACATTTCTCTGATATCCCACCACCAGAAACTATAATAAAGCCACTTGCTGTAGTAGGCTCACCTGATAGTCAATTCAAGTTTATGCCAACACCAAGACCATATCCATACGTACCTTAACCTAACAATCAATTCATATTAATGCCAGTACCAGCACCATATCCGGTATGTATCCCAACTTAGATAAAGTCATTCAATGTCATTAGGCCTCCTGCACAAAGTAGAGGTATTGGTTGTGATGTCAAAATAAAATTTGGTGTTGCGACTGTACAGGTAATTAATCCCAACCTTTTCTTATAAGTTAATATCATTTACACAATATGATCATCATTAATAAAAGCCAACTTATAGTTCTAGTCTGATTTCTCATAGTCCAAATTTGCCAACAAGATACTTATATGGAGGTTAGACAAGACAAAAGTTAAGTGCTGATAAAGTTGGAATCAGTGTTGGACCTACCCAGCCAACATAACCAATATGAAGACCTTGAAGATTGCAATCTTATCTCCG
>JAJIYU010012301.1:0-14634 GCA_030144865.1 Tinospora cordifolia | reverse complement strand
TTTTATTTTTATTTTAAAATTAAAAATCAATATATTTTAATTTTTTATTTAAAATATTAATTTTAGTTATTTAAAACAGTTAAAAATTTTATTTATAAAAAATTATTTTAATTATATATATATAGTTATTTTGGGCGCTATAGTTGCAGTGCCTAAAATTTCTGGGCATTGCAACTGCACCGCCTAACATTTTGAAAAAATTTAAAAAAAAATAAAAAACTATTTTGCCGACTCGGTGAATAACTCCTGTGTCAAATGTCCGTTGTTGGGCATTGGGTGTCTGACACAGAAGGGTATATTGAGCGCCAGCTAGACGCTTAATATACCCCATTAAAGATGCCTTTACTATACATAAATAAATGCAATAAAATTAAGTAGGTTTTATATTTTTTATTAATTTTAAATAGTTAAAATATTTGCAAAAACTAAAATAAATTAAGACATTTGTGACTATTAACCTTTTTTTTATTCACCAATCCAAAAAGCAGCTGTTTTTTGAAATATGTACGACTGTGCTAACACCGTTTGTGACTACGACTTCTCAAGAGACATTTCTTTCATCTTTCGCACCTTCCCGGGAACTCGGCTCATCCGCCGCTCGTACTTTTCGCATTTTAGCTCCCTGAGCGAGGAATTGAAACTCTATAATTCTTTTTCTTTTTCTCTTTCTTTTTTTTGAGTTGAACTATGAAGGTTCTGGTTACTGGCGCTTCCGGTTACTTAGGTGGCAGACTCTGCCACGCGTTACTAAACCAAGGGCACTCGGTGCGGGCGTTGGTACGGCGGAGTAGCAACCTGGAATGTCTACCGCCGGCCGTCGATGGCACGGCGCTGGAGCTCGCCTACGGCGACGTGACGGACTTCCCGTCGCTTCTGGCCGCTTGTTCCAGCTGCCAGTTCGTGTTCCACTTGGCGGCCCTGGTTGAGCCTTGGCTTCCAGAACCTTCTAGATTCTTCTCCGTAATCATCACCACTTGTTGAACAAATCCATCCCTTATTCCTTTTTTCCTCTGTCCGTTGTCCGAACCCTAAAATGCTAGAATGACGTTGTTTGTGAATTGTTAAGTAGGTTTTTGGTTTGGTTTGATACTGTTGTAGGTTAATGTTGGAGGGCTTAAGAACGTGTTGGAAGCGGTTAGGGAGACGAAGACGGTTGAGAAGATCGTTTACACTTCTTCGTTCTTCGCTATTGGTTGCACAGATGGTGCAGCCGCTGCCGATGAAACCCAAGTAAGGATTTCGGACTTCTTTTTCGGATTGATTTTTTTTTTTTTTTTGGTGCTTTGTAGAGTTATGAAATTAGGTAATTGAGATGCACAATCATATAGCCTATGCCATGTGATTGATATCAGAAAAGGCTTGGTTACATTGAATTGAATTGAATTTGATAACTTTGTTGTGGTTTGTTTGTGGTGGTGGTCAGATTCACCATGAGAAGTTCTTTTGCACGGAGTATGAGAAATCTAAGGTGATCGCAGACAAGATTGCGATGCAAGCTGCAGTCGAGGGGCTTCCTATCGTTCTTCTTTATCCCGGAGTGATTTACGGTCCTGGAAAGGTCACCGCCGGCAACGTCCTTGCTCGAATGGTTAGTCTTCGTTGCTCTTGATGTCCTAAATGAATTTCTTTTGGCCTCTGTTTGTGTTTTTATTTTTTATTTTTTATCGGTTTTGTTTTTGTTTTTGTTTTATGCTCCATTAGAATTTCGATTACAATGGAAGTCCTGATTCAGCTAGTCCGGCCTTATTATTCAATGGAACTTTTATCAACATAATTTCAAGTTTAGAAATTCATTAGAACTTATCAATTTAAGGTTACAAAGGACATTAGAGTGCTGTTGCTGTCACGAAATTGATGCCCTTTTCTAGTCTTGATTCTGAAATGGTTGCTGAAATACTGAATTTTAAATTGATGCCCTTTGTCAGACATAATTAATGCCCTTTTAGGTCATGTTTGTTACGTAGGATTGAAATAGGATAGGACAAAAAATTGTCCTAATCCGGTATTTGGTGCTACATAGAATAAGATAAAAATTTATTTGGGCCTGCATCATTTATCCTATGTTGGTGGGATAACTCAATCCCACCATTTTTTTGTGGAATTGGGTTATCCCACCCAAAAAAAATATTTTTTTTTTAACTTTTATTTTTTTTATAATATTTTTAAAAAAATTTTATATCTCATCCCATCTCATCGTATCTTATCCTACTAAAATAATCCTATTCTATCTTGTACACCAAACGAGCTCTTACAGTCCCGAGATTATCATATAAGGGATTGATGGTTCTCATTAAATCCAATTTTGTATGGTTGGTGATTAGAAGGGGACCATAAAGAGATTGCTGAAACGTTGTGTGACCGATGGGTTTGCTTATAACTCAAGTATAGAAATATTTTAAAAAATAATTGTTTTCAAAATAAGGTCCGGAAAACTATTTTAGGATTTGAAAACTTATCTAAACTACAAGCCAAATGCTGCTTTTTTTATTGTTTTCATTTTGCTGCTAAATTCCATCTTGGTAATTTCATGTATCAGATGATTGAACGCTTCAATGGGCGGTTACCTGGTTACATTGGCTATGGAAATGACAAATTTTCATTTAGCCATGTTGACGATGTGGTTGATGGACATATCAGAGCCATGCACAAGGGTGGTACAGGTGAAAGATACCTACTTACAGGAGAAAATGCTTCTTTCAAGCAAGTTTTTGATGTTGCTGCTGTTCTTACTGGAACAAGGCGGCCTTTGTTGCACATCCCTCTATGGATGGTTGAGGCTTATGGTTGGATATTAGTTTTCGTCTCCCGAATTACAGGAAGACTTCCATTGATCAGTCCGCCAGTGAGCATTATCTGTAGTTTTCTTTGTTTCTTCTTCCTTTTTTTCCTTGGTTGGATAAATGGGCCAGTTTCTCTATAATAGATAAGCACTTTCAAAGACTTGTTTCTCAATTGATTAAGCAGATATCATAGGAAGCAAATGCTCGTGAATTTTAGTATTTAGTATTTACCTTATGAACATAAACAACCTTCCATCCATAGGGCTGCTTTTGACTAAATGTCAGTAAACGTGCTGATTTTGCTTTCTTTCTTCCTTTTGTTTATTTATTTATTTATTTTGGTAGTTTGATATTTTAATTTTCATCAAGTATACGGAAAGTATACATGACTTGCTAAGCCAATTGTGAATTTAATACAACATTTCTACTTCTGAATTCATATCACTATGTCTCACTGCTACCTCTTACTAGCTGATTTTGCTGCAAAATTTAAGAGTTGTTTTGTTCTTTTAGTTGCTGGTTTGAATAACTCCTTGTGGCAATACTTCCTATGCTTGTTGCTTTTAAGTTGAAGTTTTTAATAAAATCTGACCCATTTTTGTGCATTTTGGATGGTAGACTGTGAAAGTTATGAGACATCAATGGGCGTATTGTTGCAAAAAGGCCAAGGTGGAACTTGGGTATAACCCTAGAAGTTTGAAGGATGGCCTGAGTGAGGTGCTTCCATGGTTGAAGAGTTTAGGATTGATAACGTACTGAGAGATTGCATCATGTACTTGTACACTATTGCAAGTTCATATCCAAAGATCACAAGGTATGTTGATGGGTTCCTTGAGTACGATCTCTCTTTGCAATTCTCCTTTGCCTGTAAAATGGTTGTGAGGTGTTAAGCTATTTCTCTGCAAAACTCCTATGCAGCATCATCAACACAGCAGTATTTAACTGAAAAGTCTGGGATGAATTGGTGGTGTGATTCCTCTGTGCCTACACCGGAATAATGAACCTCTTTTGTTGTATTATATATGCCTGGACGGAGAATACATGTCCGTATTACTTCTACCTAACTCCGTCATGGTTTTAAACCAATTGTGTTTAATCCCAAGCTACATCTTCTAAATAATATTATGATCAAGCACCTTTACAACACCAGTAGCATATCGGAAAAGCCATTTTGATGAAATGATTTTTTGTATCAACTTTTTCATTAAAAAGAAAAGAACTTTACTTTTCTTTTCTTTTTTTTTTTTAATTACTTTTCATACGAAACTTCTGCAAAAAGTACTTTTGAAAGAAAAAGGCCAGATCAAAACGCAACCGGACTACTTATTGGCAACATAAACCTTTCTTTTTTGTTCTCTTTTTTTGTTTCTTTTTGTGAAATTTATGGGCATGACGGCGACATAAGCAATTTATGGATAGGGTCATCTCTAATCTTGAACACAGTAGTTTCTTCTCTACTTCATCTATTTAATTTTCTCCTAAAAAAGAATTATTCTTGAAATATTTTTTTTTTATCTCTTTTCAATATCTTTCTCTATTATTTTTTTTTAAAATATATATTTTTACACATAAATTGTATTTTAAATGTTTATTAATACATACATTTAATTATTAATTAACTAATAAATAATAAATAATATATTATAAAATTTAAATAATTTAATAGTAACCATTAATTATTTAATCATTAATTAGTATTTATTTATTTATTATATAAAATTTAGATTTTTATCTAAATTTACAAAATAATGCATATAAAAATTAAAATTATAACATAAAAATAGTGAAAAATATTTCATCAATTATTAAAAAAAAATACACTTAATCATTTGAGTTATTATATTTGTCTCACAAATGATCAATTAATGTATTTTAAAGCTCAAAGTGAGCATTTGCATCTTTACTTTGTTTATATTAAGCTAAAAATTGGTAAAACTAAATACTTTCATTGTTAACCATTTCAACATTTATAATTGGCGGCTCTTTTGCACTTTCATTAATGTAAATAAGTACATCAAAGTTACATTTATCATTAATTATCATATTGTGATTGAAAAACTACAAATGCATACTCAACATCTTTGTTGTATGCTTCTTATTTCTTGGCAAAATGTTATTTTTTTTTAATTGAGGTTGATGAATAGTTTGAACAATAGTAGATCATTTTGGATATATACTGTCTACCAAATAGTAACTCATATTATATTATTTTTTCTTCAATAACATGACGAATGGGAGGAGCATTACCAAGAATTAAATTGAAAAAAAGATTTGATGTATCTAATACATTTTTTTCATTATTTGTATTTGACATATTAAAGTATGCATGTCATATCTCAAGATCATAATCTACTATAGCTTAAAGAATGATAGTTGGTAACCCATTGCAACTTGAATATTGTCTAGCTGATATCATAGGACAATTTTTTCATTTCCAATGGATACAATCTAAACTGCCTAGCATTCCTAGAAACTCATGTTTTTCACCAACATATAATAGCTCTTTAATATTAGTAGATATTAATGATCTAAGATAACGCGATGAAAATATCTCCGCTATGGCCCAACAGAATCTCTTCATGATTTCAATAGCAACAAACTCACTTATTTTCATGTGGCATTTGCCATAAGACCATAAGATAACATGCAAAATATTGCAATTAATTTCTATAAAGGCAACAATACAAGCCTTCTTAGTACATTACTTCATTGTTGGAAATAGTTGTCATCACGTGTAACTGCTGCATTACCAATGTAAATGAATAAATGTTGATATATTTGAAATTGTCAGCAAAACATGACATTGTTGCAGTGTGGGTTCTTAGCCAAGTAGTCGTTGAAAAGATTATGATTGATAGTTTTTCAATCACAATTGATGATTACGTGACTCAGAGCAAAGCCACCATGTTTACCATAGTTGGTCTATTGCTCAATGAGCTATGCAAGGATCTTTCTATTATTTGCAATCACTTTATATATTGCTTCTTCTAGACTAATAACCTCGTAATTATCCATCATTGATATATCTTCTTTGCTTTTAGAAGATGAAAAGGAAGATGATAATTTAGATGGACCTCCAATGTTAAAATTCATGTTAAGAATACAGATGGTGTCGATAATTTAGGATTATGGATGTATTTGGTTTGGTATTTATAGTAGTCAAATCAAAAAGTTGGTTTGGTATTTATAGTAGTAAGGATTGAATAAAAAGGCTCATAAGATGGAATTTTGACCATGATGTGTATGAAAAGATTAGTAAGACAAGATTTTATTCAATTCTGACTTTAATGTGTATAAAAAGACTAGTATTTACAAGATTACTATTTTGATTTTGGCTTTGATGCATATGAAAAGACTAGTGCGAGGAGATTTTTATTCTAATTCATTTTTTAATGCATATGAAAAGACCAATTAATATGATGAGATTTTTATTATGATTCCAATTTTCATGTATATAAAAAGACCAATAAGACGAAATTCCTATTCAAATTTTCATGTATAATATCTTAACATAACATAGCCTATTGATATTAAAGCAAGGTTTGGTTTTATATAAATAATTATTTCATTTAAAATTGTAATGACCTGTACCTTAGATATTGAGTCGACGGGTTTGACATGTATTTTCATCCATCAATTAATGAATTATAAATGAAAATATATAATTTTACGAGAATTGTATAAATTAATGCGTGTGATTTTTACAACAATTATATTAGATATATATATATGTGTGTGTGTGTGTGTGTGTGTGTGTGTGTGTCGTAAAAGAGATAATCATGCTTTATTGGATCATGATAAAAAAAAAAAATAAAACAAAATAAGTAGATAATATCTATAAGGTGAATGGATGGGACCCACCATAAAGCCATGCTTATATATATTTGCAAGCTTTTCTTCGTTCTCATTCCGTCAACTCAAGCTAACTGATAAGCAAATTGAAAGAAAGAAACGAAAATGGGAGGAAAGGAGAGAAATCGAAAAGAAGAGGGGAAAAAAAAAGAAAAGAAAGAGAAAAAGAGAAAATCTGACATTTTCGGTAATTTATTTTTACCTCTTTTTAATTTAGAATTGTTATATAAATTTTGAATTACAGTTTTTACAACGCAATTTTTAATAAAGGTATTAATTTATTGTGTGACGTAAAATAAGGGTGTGTTTTTTTATAAATGAAACTATACAATATATATATATATATATATCATTTTGTTTAGATTAAGGAGTAGAATATAGATATATAAACTATTTGTACCTTGGTGGACCTTAGGAATTTATATGGTAGTCTGAAGTCGACACATAAAGGTACACCCATTAACACTGAAATTTTAGTTGGTAGGTATTAAAATGTTTAGAATGAAATTCTGAACTCAATGATACGAAAATTGGAATTTTTGGAGATCAATTAGTATATTAAATTTATTTATGTGATTTAAGAATTAATTAATAAATATAGAAAAAAATGTATAAAGGGTAAAATAATGTTAAATAAATGTTATACAATATTATATAACATTATAAAATATTTATTCGAAAAAGTGTAATATAGGAAATAATTAAAATTTTTTTATTTACCATATTGAACCGCCAAATTTATAAAAATGACTGATCATTGTGTACCAAAGGTGAGACACAAATAGACAATACAGGTTTTTGGTATTTTGGGTAAATATTAAATGCTTATTGGCACAAATTGACCTTATTGACCATGTTGACTCAGTCGATCACATAACTCAGTGAGTATTAGGCTTGATTATTGTACTGACCAAAGTTAATCAAATACATAACTGAACTACAATTAACTGTGTCAATCTTTTGATTGACCAAGGACCATAAAATTATATTTCAGCCAAGTTTTATGTAGATATTAAGAAATCACGTTGATCACGTAGGATTAAACATCAGTGGGACGCGACCGGTCACTAGAAGAGCACTAGAAGTTGAGCATCATTGTGGGTAGTGTTTTCTAATTTATTACTTAACTTGATATTATGTTCATAAATGAAATGTATTTCATATTGAAATGCACTTGCAATCTTTAAATGGGTTTTTAAATATGAAAATGTGCATCGAATCTTGAGGTTCAGGTGCAAGTTAGGATATTGGATGTGGTAGAACATTGAGGACGAGTGGTCGTCATACTTGGGGGTACGTTCTGGGTAAGTCCCTATGATATAGAGGATCTGATGTCGCTATACATGAGGTATGAGCTGGCGGATCCTCATGATATGATATGAAAATATACCTAAACGTTAAGTACACCTGCTTGAGTTTATTTATTATTGCCTTGTACGCTATTGAGAGCTTCGACATTTATTAACTATTGCATTTATTGGCATTATTATTATTGTGCATGCATACATAACATTGTTTTATAGAATTCTTGTTCCAAGTTATAGATTAGGCTACATTACTCACTGAGCCATTGTGGACAAAATTGATTCACTACTCTAACATTTCATGTTCTTCTGCTATAGATAAAGGGAAGAAGGTGGTCATTGCATAAAACACACCTCATTTTTTCGGTAGGTTTTTTCATTTGGTTTACTAGTTTAAGAGTTAGTATGATGTATAAGATGTGAGAAAAAATATTGTAGATATTTTGACTTAGACATTTCGATTACTACTACATTTAGAAGACTATATATATAGTTAACTTTTGTTTAACTTAAAAAAAAATTTATTGTAATTATTTGTTCTAGTTGTTTCTACATCTCTTATGATTACTCCGATAGTGTTGTGTATGGTATTGTGAAGAGGCTTAACAGTGTTCTAGTGAGCTCAATTTGGGAGTGGGTTTGTTAGAACACTATGTCAGTCAATTCATCCTTTTTCGTAGGGAAGGGGTCCCGACAATGTTGGTATCAAAGCCAAAGTTTTTCCAATTAAAGAATAATAATTGTTGTTAACCTAAGGAACCTTGAAGTAATTACGGAAGTTAGGAAAACCCTAGGAATGACTTAGAGTGGCATAACAAAATTACGGACGAAAACTTTCTAACTTCTTATTGACAGGAAGAGGAACTGAGTGAGAGTGGTCATATCATGAGGAAAACTTGACTACCATTGAGAGTTAGTGAGTTTTAAAATTTAGAATTTGAACCTTGTAGATTAGACTATCACTTGGAGATAGTTACCTTAGCACGCGGTTATCTTTTAATCGCCTAAAGTTGTAGTATACTTAATTTGAGAAACATTGAAAGTTTAATGTTTTATCCAGACCATGATGCCTCCTTGACATGGAAGACCACATAGGATCCTAGAGCCGGTGCCGCCACCACCTCCAATTCAGTCGGAACAGGATCCTATACAGAGGCTTGAGGTTATGATCAAGGCGTCTAATGAGGCTCCTCAGACCCAAACAACCTTATTGAGAGAGAGACTGGATAAGATTAAGGCTGAGAGACAGAAGGATGAGCCAATAGCACCCCTGTACCAGTTGTACCTGAGATGGCTGCGAACACCACAAAGGTAGCTTGGCGAGACAGGGATATGAGGCTATTCATGACCGCCTCCTGAAGAGGTTTCTAGATTTGAGACCCCAGAAGTTTCATGGGGGTCTAAGTTTTGACACAATAGAGAATTGCCTTCACAATATTGAGAAGAAAGCTGAGACGTTGAAGTTGTCTGAGAAGAACTATGTACTTTTTACGTCGCACATGCTTGAAGATAAGGCCACGATTTGGTGGAAAACAACCTTGACTATAGAGGAGCAGACTACTACATGGGCTTGTTTCCAAGAATTGTTTTTGAATGCTTATGTTCTTGACAGGAGGACATATCGATGAGGGAGTATACCCACAGATTTCTCCGACTGGAAGCTTATGCACCTGAGTTAGTGGATAACCTGAGGGAGATAGCAGAATTTTTCTATCATGTGCTGAGGGCCAATATTAGGTGGGCGACATCAACATCTACTGAGGCCACTCTTGAGACCATCCAGAGGTACGCACTAAAGTTCGAGACTGATGGGAGAGATGAGTATTCGATGGTCTAGATTGTATAGAGTGCCACCATACAAAAACAACTGCAGTTACAACCTTAGACATTGACTCAAGATAGTTATCGTGGTGGACCCCGAATAGGCAGATACCCGAAGAAGAGGAAATACCTGGGGGGATAGTCCAGAGAGGAGCAAAGTTAGCCATCTCCCGTAGTCCAAATCACTGCCACCCCAATTCAGACATATCAGTCGGTGGGGCAACCACTAACCTAATATGGAGCCTGAGGTAGCGGTCGAGGCAGAGGCTGACATTCAGGGCATAAAAACTATGGTCAGAGCCAAACATATCAGGTGAGTAGAGATGTTAGATTATATGTTATCAGTGTGGTCAGGCAGGCCACAAACAATATGACTGCCCTATGTTTGTTCCAACTTCCAGTGCACCCACCACTACCTTACTCGAGAGAGAGCACATGCAATCACACAGCCTGATTTAGAGGTTACCATGACTTCGGTAGAAGGTATCGTTTCTATTTTAAATTTTACCTTATATGTGTGAGTTGATGCTGACTCTACTTTATCATTCATCTCTGGACATGTCGCAAATAGATTAGAACTTAAACCCCTTAGGGCACTCACCTGGCTCATGTTGAATATTGCAGCCGGGGAATGCATTTACCCTAATCTGATTTGTGAGGGTTACATGTTGAGGTTGAGTGACTTTGAGACCATTGTTGACCTTCGGGTGTTAAAGTTATTATTAGATTTTGATGCCATACTTGGGATGCATTGTCTAGCCGTGTACCATGCATGTGTCGATTGTTTCGCCAAGAGGGTGGTGTTTCAGATACCAGGGTAGCCTATTATTGTTTTCCAAGGTAGTACCTCTTATAGATCAAGAACTCGAGGAAGAATGGCGACTCAGAATGAGATCGATACTCTAGCTGGTCTAACCACCATAGATTAGGGACCTTCACGGTGAGTATGGATGAGATTCCTATTGTTAGAGATTTTTCTGATGTATTTCTTGAGGATTTACTCGGTTTGCCTCCTAAGCAAGAAATTGATTTCATTATTGATGTTATCGAGGGAAACAACCCATTTCGATCCCTCCTTGTCAAATGGTGCCTAAGTAATTGCAAGAATTGAAGGTCCAACTAGAGGAATTATTGAGTAAGGGTTTTATTATCCCTAGTAAGCCTATTATTGTTAATTTGCGAGATGATTGTACCTATGATGAGGTTGTTGTAGCTATTATTGATCGAGCCGTAAAAAAATTGCGAAACAAGAAGATACCAATTATACATGTACGTTGGCAATTTCATGGTGCCAAACAGGATACTTGGGAGCGAAAGGACTACATAGCAAGTCACTTCCCTGAGATTATGATAGTCGCTTCTTGATTTTTTATTATTGTAGTAAATTTTGAGAATGAAATTTGTTCTAAGGAGGGGAGACTGTAACAACCCATATTTTTGACATTGAGTTGATGGATTCGACATGTATTAATTAATGAATTATAAATAAAAATAGATTATTTGACAAGAATTGTATAAATTAATGTGTATGATTTTTGCAACAATTGTATTAGATAGAAAATAAAACAAATATGTGTGTGTGTGTGTATATATATATATATATAATAATGTTGCCACACATAAGAGAGTGGTCATGAGGTATATATATTTAATGAAAGTGATAATCATGCTTTTCTAGATCATGATAAGAAAAATAAAATAAAATAAAATAAGTAGATAATATGTATGAGGTGAATGGATGAACTTGAGCCATTTATTTTGACTATTGTTGCATTTAATGTCATATGGGACCCACCATAAAGCCATGCCTGTGTATAGTTACAAGCTTTCCTTTATTTTCATTCCCTCAACTCAAGCTAACCGATAAGTAAATTGAAAGAAAGAAACAAAAATAGGAAGAGAGGAGAGAAACCAAAAAGAAGAAGAAAAAAAAAAAGAAAAGAAAGAGAAAAAGAGAAAAAAAAGGGAAAAGAAAAGTTGTTATCCTTGAGGATCCGACATTTTGGGTAATTTATTTTCATCTCTTTTCAATTTAAAATTGTTATAGAAATTGTGAATTACAGTTTTTATAATGTAGTTTTCAATAAAGGTATTAATTTATTTAATTTATTATGCAACCCAAAATTAGGGTATGTTGTCCTTAGGAATGATACTACATAATATATATATATATATATATATATATATATATATATTTACACCCTTGTGGACCCTAGAAATTTATATGGTAGTTAAAAGTTAACACATAGGGGGTATACTCATTAACACTAGAATTTTAGTTGGTGGATACTAGAATGTTCAAAATGAAATTCTAAACTCAATGACATTGAAATTATGATTTTTGAAGGTCAATTAATATATTAAATTTGTATTTATGCAATTTGAGAATTAATTAATAAATATAAAAAAGATGTATATAGGATAAAATAATGTTAAAGAATAGAAAAAAATGTTATATAATATTATATAACATTATAAATTACTTCTTGAAAAAAATCTATGTTGAAATAATTAAAATTTTCATATTTACTGTATTGAACAACCAAATTAATGAAAAATGACTGACTATTGTGTATCAAAGGTAAGACACAAGTAGACAATACAAGTTTTTGGTATTTTGGGTCAATGTTAAGGGCTTATTGGCACAAATTGACCTTATTGACCACATTAATCCTTTCAATCATAGATAACTTGATTGATTGTACTGACCAAAGTTGATCAAATACATAACTGGAGCACAATTGACCGTGTCAATCCTTTGATTGACAGCGATGAAACATTTTTCTTTTTGAGAAAATCTTTTTTATTTTGATTTATTTTTAATAAATTATCTATTATTTACATTTTTATTGATTTTTTTGTGAAATGTAATTTTAAAAATTGGTTACAAAATGTTAAATAGATTATAAACAAGTTAAATGTATTAAGTTAAACACAACTCTAATATAATATGTTTAAATAACGTGTAAAGTTAAATATGACCTGAATATGGCAATGTTAATTAATGTACAAAATTGAACATAATCCAAATATGACATGTTTAAATAATGTATTAAATACATTATATTTAGATTATTCATTTATTTTGTGTGTCTCTTTAGTTTGTATATCATAACACGATTAATAAATAGATTAGATTTAGATTTATAATATATGTTTAATACTTGTTCTTGACATGACTTATTTATGGCCTAATGATACGAATTGTCACCTCTAATCAGTTTCTTTGTAAGGTAGTGTCCCCTTTGGAAGTAGGGGTCAAGGTTCCAACCAACCCTCTTTTTAGGACTTCACCCCTTGCATCATACACCAAAAAAAGGATGTCAATAATATTAAAAGTCACAAAAAAATGCCAGTGAAGATCATTACATGAGACTATTCAACAATTTCTTTTGGATATTATTAAAATTTAATAATAATGTTTCTAAAGTACCTTTCACACCTCTCCAATATTTTATTTTGAAATCGATGACACTCCTTAGTGCATATTTATTCCACCAAATGCTCATTAAGCATTTTGAAATAGGCATTAAAGATCCCCTAATACTACTAGCCTTAATATGTGTTGCTTTTTTTTTTTTTTAAGTTTTTGTGAAAAGTGCCTCCAATGTAAACTCTCTCACTCAGGGCATCCGCAATGGAACACCACATAGGCGCTCTACATGGCGAAATGTCCTATTGAGGATGTCTCACCAAGCACCCAACGACGTTGAGAGTTAGCTTTTTCCAAATGCTCAACGTCCTTATTTTTTTATTTTTTTATTTATTGTGGGGCTGCATATGTGCAGCTCCTATATATATATATTATATTTTTAAAGAAAATAAAAAGTGATATTTTATTAATTTTAAAAGATAGCATTTTATTAATTTTTTAATATATATATATTTAATATTTAATATTTTAAATTAATAATTTTAAATGTGAATAATATATATTACGAAAAAGAATGGTTTTATAAATAAAATATTATAAATAGTATAAATAATAAGTTAATATAATTATGAATCTCATATAGTATAGTCTAATAACATTGAATCATTGTGAGTAGTCTAATAATATGAGTTTAATAAGTTAACAAAGTAGTAGGTACACCAAATTTTGTAACAGTCTAAGGGCATCCACAATGCTGGATTATTGAGCACCAAGCTAGCGCTCAATAATCCAGCAGACGTTAGACACCCATTGCTGGGCGTTTGACGTCAACTTAAAATTATCAAGCGCTCGATAATACTTTTTATTTATTTATTTATTTTTAAAAAGCTGGGCGCTGCAGGTGCTGCAACGCCTAGAAGCCACATGCAAGGCAGCCCCACATATATATATATATATATATTTAAAATAATTAATTTTTATAAATAAAAGTTTTTAACTGTTTTAAATAATTAAAATTAATAATTTAAATAAAATTTAAATATATTTATTTTTATAAAATAAAAATAAAAAATTATTTTAAGTTAAAATAAAAATTAATTATTTTAAATATATATATATATATATATATATATAATTTTTTTAAAAAATGTAAAAAATATTTTTAAAATAACTATGAAAAATATCGATTATTAATATTTAAAAATGTTTATTTTTAATAATTTGCGTACTCAAATTATTTTTTAATAAATAAATAGAAAAATATTACTTTTATATTAAATAATTATTTTTATTTTTTATTTTTGCATGAATAATAATTATTTAAAAAAAATTTATGAATAAAATATTGTAAAATAATTATTATAATATTTAAAAATTAATATTATAAATAATTAATTCAAAATTTTATTTTTAAATAAATAATTATAAAAAATAAATTTTTTTATAAATTCAAATAATTGTATATATTTTTAATTTAAATGTAAATAATATATATATATATATA
>JAJIYU010012300.1:0-14636 GCA_030144865.1 Tinospora cordifolia | reverse complement strand
GTAGGTAGTAAGATTGAGGCTTAACAGTGTCTTGGCAAGCTCGGCTTGCGAGCGGGTTTGTTGGGACACTGTGCCGGTCGGTTCGCCCTTCATCCTAGGGAAGGGGTCCCGCCAATAGTAGTATTTAATATTTGTAAATGCAAAACACAAAATAAATAATATAAAAATGATATTATTACTTTATATATAAAATAATCAATGATCACATTTATAAAATGCTATAAGTTCGATGTTGTGACAACATTTTTAAAAGGTTATGCATTCTGTGCCACTATAGCGCTTTTAAAAAGCTATAAATTCTATGTTGTGATAGCATTTTTAAAAGGCTATGAATTGCATTTTGTTATAGCATTCAAAAAACGCTATAAATTGTATGGACTTTCAATACCATGAGTTGTCATAGCGTGCCAAATAGTGCTGGCATTTTCAACAAGCTATAAAATACGTTTTTTGTATAGTTTCCAAGAGCTTTAATTTTTGACATCTGGACCATGCTGTATGAAATTATAATGTTTTGTGCTTCAATGTAATTGTTTTAAGTATTTGAAACAAACATTTAAGGTATTGTTAGTATATTTTCATTTTCTTCAAAAAAGATGTATGGTTCATTTTTCTCTTGTAAAATGACAGGTTTGTCTTGAACTTGTAAATAAACATTATAATAGGTCATTCTTAGTGTAACACCACAACCTTCAATTACCCAACCACACCATATCCTAATTATGAAAATACTCTCAGGTATAATAAATGCAACAAGATAAACTAACATCAAATAATAATCACAGGGTTTGTCGAAAGTCAAGCATGATACACCATTATCACATCTTAACCAAACATCATAAAATGTACCAGATAACATTAATCATGATGAAGTAGACAAATATTAAATAATATTGCGTACAAGTTTTTGTATAATTGACATGGATTGGTCCAAATAGGATAATAACAAAAAAAGGCCATTTTTTTTACTTGAGTGTCCATACTGCACCGTAGTGTATCACACTCACATACAACAAACCTAATCTCTCATGAAATCATATCTCCAAAAATATATTAACAACTATCATGCACAGTGGAAATATGTACCAGTGTAGTATTGTAATTAAAATCTAAGTCAAAGGTACGATTTTTGAGAAAGAAAAACACTAACATTAGTACATAAAAAATTACAAAATTACTGAAAAAATCTACACCCCAAGATGAGAATGATCAACTACCACACTCTACTAGCCTAAAGATGGGTCAGTGTGACCTACTATAGTGGTTGACTCTTCCACGTCTTGTAGTCATAATAGAAATCTCTCAATGCCTTTGTATCATTTGCTTGGCTATTGGTGCCCTGTGCCTATACTGCAACATTTGAAAAATAATGATACAGAAATAATGGTGAGCCAAAAATTCACGTGGCTCGCAACTATTACCCCTTCCAAAACCCACTTATCAGGTAGGAGTCACAGGGTTTGGAAATAACTTGTTATTCTCTTCTTATTTTATATTTTTGAGCAATTGAAGGAGATTTTTAATATTGCTTTACATATTTGTATTCCCTTTTTTTGTCCATTACAAAGATAATTATTAACCTCAATTTCTTATGTACCATGACTTATATTAATATTTAAAGTGATTATCTTTAACTTAACTAGTCATAAGTTATCGATTACTAACAAGCATGAGGATAAAAGCAATATAACTCATGAAATAATCATATTTATACTTTCGATGCAAACAAACAATGATTTAGATCATACCCGTGATGCATGTCAATGTGCTAATTTAATATAATCATATAATAGTCACAGTGATAATACCAAGGAGACAAGTTGGTACATTTGTGCCCATACACAGATTCCCCTTATGAATCCTCATAATATCAAGCTCACCAATACATAACTTAACTTACCTTGAGATCCGCTCTTATAGCATTTACCTAAGATTCAATTATAATTACGATGAGAACCCTATCCCATCAACATTTTCTTGGACCACTAGCAATACGACTAGTTTAACAACACCCCAATCTAGGTATCTTGTTCCTCGTATTAACCAAGTGAGGAGGTACTCATTTGAACTCTGAATTATCTACCTCAAGACAAAGTCTCCATTACTCCAGACTTCAATTTTTTCTCATGAAGTGCTCGTAGCCTACTCCGCTGGCCAAACACGTTCAACCTCTCACGATCCACTTAACATCCAAGTACCACAACCCTACTGGATGTACCCATTGGGAGGGGATGAGGACATACTAATCCATTGGTCAAACAGTTAACCTACTAATCCGTTCGTCAAACGGGACCCACTCCATTGGTCAGACACTCATATGACATTTGTAGATACTCTAAAGATCTAGAGTCGATGAAACCCTCGTGTCTGAGCTTAGCAGGCAAACATGTATTCTAGGGTCTAATCACTTCAATCTTTTAATCATTAACTATCTTTTATCGAAAGAAGGGGTTGGTTAGTGCAACAATGTATAAGTGATCGACAAATTCTAAAAATTGTTCGAAGATGTACACATATACTTATAAGTAGGATATTCTACAAAATTACGTCTCTTTCCTTCCTTTTTATTTGATATTTCGTATATGATGTCAAATAAAAAATCGGTAATTGTCTAATCATCGCCTTTGTTACTGACTATATTTATCGTTATGAAAAAAATATATTTATTTATATATCATAAGTGCATTCTCTCAAAAGTTGGTGAAATATTAGGGTTATATCAATAGCTTTAATTAAAGACTATTTGTTAGCCTTTGAATAGTGCAAATCAGTCACCATCATTAACTAACCAATAGTTTCAAAGATATCTTATGATTAATTATGGTAAATTGTCAAATTTTGGATAATATTTAAATCATCAGCAAAACCATGACACTAATTTATATTTTATTTGACATGATATTATTTTATTTGACATGATATTATTTTATTATATTTTCAAGTAACCCCTTTTTTCTATAAGCGATAGGGTGGGATATGTTACATGTGTTGTTCGCACAACATTTTATTATTATTATTATTATTATTATTATTATTATTATTATTATTATTATTATTATTATTATTACTTTCAACCTTAGCAATATAAGCAAAATTGTAATTTTCACATTGTTATCTTACAAATATTTATAAGTGAAACTTCATAATAAAATCTTAATATTATTTATTTTATTATTTATCTTCCTTTTTTTAGATAATATAGCTTATAACAATTTGTAATCTTTCTTGTAGTGTGTACATTATAGAAATTAAATATTATTTATTCGTCATTAGCATTATTAGTTTATTTTATTTAACTATGCCAAATTATTATGGCAAAATATTATTTATGTCGGGACCCTTACCCTAGGCAAAAAGGGCAGCCCGACCGGTATAATGACCCAACGAACCCACTCATCAAGTCAAGTTCGCTCAATCATGGTTAAGCCTTTCGGATCGCAACAACAACAAATGATATCAGAATAATTTACAGATTCAAGGGCGAAAGTAAGCAAACATTACGATGAGTGATCATTGTATTACATAATGTCCCATTCAAAATACACAGTTGATCATATACACACACACACACAGATGACCAACCTCTAACAAAAAAACCAAAAAAAAAGGAAAAGGAATAGTTAGGAGACTAGGCAATCACTGCGCCTTTTTCCTCTGTCAGCCACCGAGGAACTTGAAATGTTAATAGAGTAGTGAGCCTAAAATTCAACACGGTTCAGTGAGTAGTAAGACGAACATATTACCCATAACCAACATCCCAAAATAGTACATGTATGGATGAATAGTAAAATAATATAGTGCTCAAATGCATGACATGGTATAAAAGTAGTTATAAATGGTGCAACAAGTATAAAAGAACATTTCAAATACATGTTAGTTAAAATTGTATCTAGGCCAGGGTTTCAAGTAAACATACCCAACCCTATAATCATCACTCAAGTGAGTCATAAGTCATGCGTACTGGCCACTCAAGCATGTCATAAGCTAGGCGTATTCCTCAAATACTCTAATCCCATGCTCGGTCCTCAAGTGTCATCACTCAAGCGGGTTAGAAACTAGGCGCATTGATCATATACCCTAACCCCACGCTCGAACCTCGAGTCTAATCTCAATCACATTGTGTACCCTAACCCCACGCTCAATCCTCGAGCCTATGGTTTCATTAACCAAGTACATCTACGTATTTCAAAACCAATCCGATGTATCTCAATCACATGAAACCATTTAAACCATGTCATTTCGCTCATGTTTTATGCAAGGAATGCAATTTAAAGTAAACGCCTAAATCTAACTACTCATCTCAAGTCTCATGCACCAATGTCCCACCAACACTCGTCCCAGTCTTGTAGTATACACTCGAACATGCATTGTTTAAACTTAATTTCAATCCTTTTTAGAATGTGGTTTAATCCCTTGTTCCACTGTCCCTAATCAGCCTCGGTCGACCCAAATTTAATTTGGTCAAATTTGATCAATTGGTCAAACCTAGTCAAACTTAGTAAAAATTGGTCAACTTGATCAATTTTGGTCACCTTTAGTCAATTTGAGTCAAAATTGGGTTAATTAGGTGAAAATCCCCAAATTTCAACACTTAGCCAAATTTCAAGCTTTTTTTGTTCTCTCTACGTAGCAAATTTGTCGATTTTTCTATGATCAATCCATGTGTTGGATTTGTACAAAAATGTTCATATTTTATCTACACTTCCTACACATTCACCAGAATTTTAGATTTTGATTTTTGGACATTATTTGTTATGGTGTTTAAATGTAATAATAGGAAGTGAAAGTTCTCATTTCTTATGTGACATGCAGTCACATTGTGCATCGCTTGACCCCCTTACCTAACTTAGATTGAGGCAAAATTTGGTACACATTTTTTTTGACATATCTAGGACAACTCCACCAAATTGCATCTCAAAATACCAATTTTTGGTCAATCAATTGGTCCCCCTACTTTCTCTGTTATGTAACGGATTTTTTAATGTTCTAGTTTTTCAATGATTTTTAGGTGCCTAATTATCCCTATTACCCCATTGCTCTGAGGCCCTTTCTTACAAGTTTTGTAAGGCTTAGGTCCCAGAACATTAACAGTTCAAGTCTCATGCAAAACAATAAGCAAATATGGCAATGATCACTCTCAAATACATCCTACAACACTTAGCACATATCAACAATTTTGAAAATTTTTCTAAGTACCAATTTTCATATGTAACTAAGTATCTTTGCATTCATATATAACCATGAATACAAGGGCTTAAGGTTTAGGGCTTATACCTCCTTGTAGCCTCAAATGTGAGGTTTAAATCTCTCTAAGTCATGGCTTAAATGGACGTCCCTAGCTACTTCAGATGTTGCCTCAAAGTTATTTCCACCAACTATTTTCTGCTGGAACTATTGTAACAGTTAACAACTAGTCAACTTTATTGAAGTACACATAACAAGGAACAAAACAAGTGGTCTTACCTCAAAAACAGATCTCAGTTGGGTTAGGAAATAACCACTTGAAGATTAGATCAACACAGTTTCTGCAGGTTCCAACTCCCAGCTATATTGAGTACCCCACCTTCGTGGTTGTTTTCATCTCTTATGGCTGTGCGATTAGAAGAAGGGTTTGCATAGTATTGTAGAGGGAAGTAAGAGCTTTCAAAAGACTACAATATCAGGAAAAATGGATTCAAGATGAAGGAGATGCAAGTTATTGAAGGTAGCTCGTTCAACTAGAAAATCTGCACAAAAACTATGTTTTCGTTGCATGTTGGAACATTCTTGCAAGGAAAAAAGGAGTGTCACGTGGCCATCCACATGGCTTGTGAATTGTCATGCAAGGTGCCTTGTTGTCCTTACCCATTGGTACAATCAGAAAGCTAGTCTGTGGCAAGCCACTTCGTAACAGTGACGTCACGACTGGCACATAATACCATATACGCTATACCTACGTATATAATACTATGTCAGCCTCATCTTCTCAAAACTACTTCATATCCACAAAAAAATTTTGACAGAGTCTCCCCTAAAACCTTGACTTATCCCAAATAAAAATTGTCACTTGATAAACATTTTCTCAATCCACCAATTCTTAATAGATAATAATATGCCACATACTATCCTCAATCATATTGTGTAATTCAAAATACACATCATTTCACACTCATACCTAGTATAAACAAATTCATACTCCTCTAGATGATATTACACATATAGTAATAACTATAATTATACAAAAATAAAGTTCACAATAGAATTAGGCCTACACACCCAACAATAACAGAAAAGTTGTCTACTCTTCTCACGCTGGCCTCTTTTCTTTTCTATCTATTCCTGAAATGTTGAAGATAATAAGTGAGCGACAACATGCCCAGTGAATAATCTTTATCTATGACATTTAGATGAATTTAAATAATCATGTAGAAAATCAAATTAGATAAAACATTTGAATTCATTATGTACATTCCAATCATACATATATGCCTACAACATAATGATCATGCAATTTCCAATGCATCATTCAATAAAATACATGCACATCCACATCTTTTACAAGTAGAGTAAGTCTCACTTCTTGTCTGGCCTGGACAATAGTAGATTGTATCTCTAGTTACCACCCACTCTAAAACCATTTCGAGGATTATCACATAGAAAAAGGCCGATACTTCTCAGGGTTCAGTCTCACATGGATTATCACATAAAAAGTATTATTTCCCATGGCTCAGTCCATCGAAATGATATCGCATTTTAGATATGCTCTTGCAAATTCAAAACACGCTGCCGTATAAATAAAATTTCATGAATTTCAAACCAAATGCAAATATGTCAATACGAATAGCATGCTTACATTCAAATCCATTTTATATCTATAATGTCATATAAATAACCAAGATAAAAAAATATTCACAGAATACCAACAACTAATCCTGTTGGGCCCATATCTCACTTCCTGATATGATTATCAGCCACTTCCGAATTTACTGTAAAATTCAGCAAAATATAATCCATCGTTTCATATATAATATATATTTTCATTTGCATAAGTTCTTATTTCCTAAAAATTAATAATCTTGACATAATATCACCATTCACATAATACTAGAAATAGTTATTACTCACCAACATTACTGTCCAACGAATTTTTAATATCTATTCGCAAAAATCTGGGTTCCTATTAACCTTTAACATTAATTTTCTGCTCAAATATCATATTTTTATAGTAGGAAATAACATAAAAAAGCTTCTCAATCCTATTTTTCTTTAATTTCCTAAGTTTTCATTAATAATATCATTGGTCAATCATTTACCAAAAATTCATTTGATATCTAAAATTCACGAATTTGGTGTCGATGTATATAGATTTTTGTTCTCGACATTTCTATGGCCTCCAATTAAACTTTTATTGGAATTATACACCATCAAAAGCTCATCCACATGAAAGTCCTTACAAAAAGGGTCCCCAAAAATTTAGATTTTCCATTTCACCACATCAGCATACAAAATTATATTCATTTTCTTCCAAATTTTGAATATAACAACTTTACTTCTGACTGTTACCTCAAACGTCGAGCGGATCGAGTTTCATGCTTGCCCAAAGGATTTTCACCCTCCAAAACCTCAAGTTCCTCTAAAAAACTCGTAGATCCATCAAAAACTGCAAATGAACAGTCAAAACTTCTAAAATTTAGTCTAAAATCACCAATTCATCGATTTAAAGGGATGAGCTCAATGGTAGTGGATGAGGAATGAACAAGGTACTTATGCCCCAGGTCCTTGGTTCGAATCTCCACGGAGGCGGAGGAAAACCCCAAGGGGAAGGGACAGTACCTTGTGAGTGACACACTATGACGTGGCCCTACGACGTGGGTAAGAATCCCGGTAGGACTCCCAGTGGGTGTTACAATGTAGCATGACATTCATAATGTCTTGACATGCTTTTAGATTTCACACATGTCCAAACATTCATGAACATTAGCAAACTAAATCATGATCTTAGTAATTTAATTCAATATAATAAACAATTAATCACATCAATTATCTCAATTAAAATAATACAAGAGAGAGAAAAATATCACATCCACCTATACTAATGATCTAATGCTTCAAAATATGTACTAGTTCAAATCTATTTGAAATATTGGCGTCAATCGCGTAAAATATTATCTTTAGTAATATATGACAATTTTAATATTTTAGACTTGAATTACTCTACAAACAGATTCATGCTACAACATAAGTACTTTTTTAGTATTTTTATTAAGTACTTATTATTAAAATATGGACAATTTGAATATTTGTTATTATATATATATATATATTATTTTTTATGTCATCAATAGAAGTCGAAACATTACTTTTATTAAAATAACTTTCATTATTTAATAAATATTTTTATTTTAAATTTCTATTAGTAGCTATAGTTTATATATTTCTATAAATATTCCAATGTACAATTATACTATAATTAATTTTTATTAAAAAATATTTACTTCATTATTTATCAAGTTGTAAAAATCCAAAGAATGAGACTTTGTGTCAATGTTCTTGAGAACTCTTTACTCCAACTTGCCTTGTTATTCTTTGTCAACATCATTAAATTCAAACTTCTAATTAGCTTTATCCTAGTCATGAATAAATCACCCACAATCCATTAGAAAAATTGTATACTCATTTGAGAAAAGAAGTGTACAAGACAAATAAGACATTTAGTAAAATAAGACATCAAGAAGTAACAAAATAAAATAAGACATTACTTCTTCAAATTAGACAATTGTCCATTATAATAAAGTATGATCAGCTAAGCTAAAAAGTCCATATTGTATTGAAATTCAAAAGAAACGAGTGATGAAAGATAACAAGGGAATCATATCACCAACAATTTGTTTCCATCTCTTATCATTTTTATTTTGATAATGTAAACTATGATGATATGAAAATTAAAGAATCAGCTAGTCTCTCTTTTTTGTCTAAAATCCTTTTCACAACATGAAAACTTGAAAAGAAAAAAAAAAAAAAAGCTTCATCATTTAATTACCACTTTAACATACAACTAAGAACTAGAAAAAAAATCACGGGGTCTAAAATACAATTAAGTCAAACTCCATCATCCTGGCTAAATATTTCATGAAGTTTGAAACAAAACCAAATATTAACATCATAAAGTCCAATCAAGTGCATGCACGATGAAATGATAGTCAGTTATGTGCTTTCTGTTTTATGTGTTGTATATTTATGGTCAAGTGTGTTTGTTGATATTTTCAAATACTTCTTTTGATCAGCAGGGCATCTGACTTCTCTTTTGAAGGGTCTTTTCTAAGTGTTGAAAAATAATTAGACTACATTCTTTGTGTTGTTGGGTCTTTATTGTGATAATATACAAAAGGCTTCATTGGTATTTATTTTGTGCAGGTTATGATAATAGAGAACATCTTCAGATGCACAGAAAATGGTGATGGGAGAAAATTTCACGTTGCTTCAAAATCATAGAATAGTGGCAGAAGGGAACGTCCAAAATTGAAGGTGCATCAACTAGAGAGAGAGAGAGAGAGAGCTTGTTTAGGATATATATATATATGTAACGACTCATATTTTTGGACATCAATTCATAGATTTAATATATACCTCATGTGCTTTCTTAGATTTTTAATGAAAATATATGAATTTTTAAATTTTTTCTAATTTTGCCTATTTAATTGAAGGAATTGAAATTAATTGAAAATTTAAAAAAAAATATATATATATATATATATATATTTAGTGTTAGAAACATCATAGAAATGCAATTGGGCTCAAAAGTATGTATAAGTGCTTAATTTACTAATTTTTCAATTATTTTGCATTTAATTAGATGAACTTCTAAAAATTCAAAGAAATTAAGAAAACCTTATTTAATCATTAGAATTTGCATTTAATTATAACAACTATACATTGGCGATTAAAAGTGTCCAACTTTATTGACAATAAATAAATAAATTTATTCCCAATAACACAGAGAACCCAAAATTTTAGGGAAAAAAAGAGAGAAAATTGATATATTTGACTAATTAATTATAAGAAAAAAATCAGATATTTAGATTAGTTAATAGGTGATTTGGTTGGTTAGTTGGGCATCCCATGGATTGCTATCATGTTATTAGAGTGTGTGACAAATGACAAGAAGTGTCATGTCAACAAACACAATTTAAATCTATATATATATACCCACTTAACATTTTTCATCATTCAATCATGTCGTTAAAAAACAAATAAAAAATGCAACTTTATTAGAGACCTTGAGGGAGCTTGGATTGAGAGTGATTGACAAGGAATTTCATTAAGTTCCAAGAGAAAAAGTGAAAGAGCTTGCCAAGCTCTTCAACATCGGTGACATGCTCAAGGAATGAGAACAATGAAGAGATCATGACGTTTGGATGATTTTCAGCACTTGATTCTCATATATGTCAGGTAAAACTCTACCCTAAAGATCCCTACATCATTAGATTTAGATAATCTTGCTTGCTTGATGAGATCATGATGATTTTTTCCCTATGCTGTGACCTGTTTAGATTTGAAGAAAATTGAAATTTTGTGGTATTGAGTTAGGGGATCAAGGTGATTGAATTAAGAAGAGAGGCAAGCCTTGTAAGCTTTTGAAATGCACTCAAGAAAGGTATAAACACATGTTTGGTGTGATTTGATGATGTAAATGTTAAGGAAATTGTTGATTAACTTGAATTTAATGATCAAGTTATGTTTATGGTAGAAAATTGTAAAGTATGGTTTGTATGAAGATGTGAGTTGTTGTACATTTAATTTGATGGTGGTTTTATATAGTTTCATCGATATTCAATATGTTATGGCGCATATCAGCCTTTAAAATTCATTCCATGGAGTCACCTCCTTCAATCGATAACATGTAGTGTAAATCTACCCCCTCTGCTATGTTGTAAATTAGAGTTTTTGATTAAAATTATACTTAAGATTTAAGTTATATGCGTTGGAGTCATGCTAGTTTGCTTGAATGTCATGAATGAGTTATTCAAGTTGTGTACTTTGCAAGCTAGGTTAAATATGTTTAGCCACTATTTTAAATGAGCTAAATGGTATACTTGGTAATTAACATGTTGTTATTGCTGATAAGAGCATTAAGGAATATAACTGAATAGATTACATATCCTAGATTGGGCAAAAATATTGAATTATTAGGTTTTTGTTGTATTACCCAATTTTTAGCTTGCTATTCATGAATTTTTAAAAGTACCTAGACCTGTCCAAATGACTTGAAATTTGGTGAGTGAGTTTCTAGGACACTTGAGAATAACTACAAAAATTGGTGTCCCGGAATGTTGAGCTTAGGCATGCAAAACGAGTGACTTTGTCACTATCTGTCTAGATTTTAACATATTTTGTTAGGTCACTTTTTGCAAGTTAAAACCCTATCAAACGGGCTCGAAATTTACCGAAACAAAATTTTGTTGAATCCTTAGTGAGATTATATTAGATCTAAAAAGTTTGGTGGGAGAAAAAAATAATTATACGAAAATTAAAAGAAAAATGTTCCCCATATGTAAGGTAAATCTAGAAAATGAGTGAGTGTTGGAACTAAGAAGTAAAATGGACTTAGGGGCTTAATTGCATCATTGGACCATGTTTGACCACTTTTGACCATGTTGGCCATCCAGTTCAGCAAATGTTAGGTTAGAATAGGGTTGATCAAGGTTGACTGAGATTGATCGAGTTGACCTAGTAGCTTAAAGTTGAATGAATGTCTAATTTGACCATAATTAATTTAACCTAGTTTATCACCCTAGTCAACATGTGTCTATAGTTGAGAAAGTTTGATCAGAATCGACCAGGTGGACCAAGCTTAATCTAATTTATTTGAGTTGACTGCATGGCTCACAGTTGATTGTATCGACCAAATTTGACCGAATTGGATTGAGTTGTCAAGGGTTAATTATGTTGACCCAAATGGTATAATTTTGACCAGGTCAATCCTTTGGTTGACTAGTTGACTATAGAGTAAAAATTGAGTTGAGTCTTAATATAAAAATTAAGTGAACATGTGATTTGCGAATAACTCGATGTTGAGTTGATGCCATCAGCTACTGGGAGACCACCAGGGGTCAAGTTGGCTGATGAATAGATTTTTCTATTTTATACCTTAAAACTTATTATTCTATACATAAATAAAAGTTATACATATTGCAATGCATTTACAACCTTTAGACAAAACATAAGTTTTTAAATGAAAAATGTACATTGAATCTTGAGGTCTAAGGTACGAGTTAGGATATTAGATGCATTAGAGGCATTGAGGATCTGAAGTCATCGTACTTGATCAGGTACATGTTGTGTCGGTTTTTTGATTGGCCTAGTTACCAAGGATCTGTAGTTGTGATACATAAGATATATGTTGTACTGATTCTTAGGATAGTGTATGAGAATATGTCTAACTGTCTAAAAGCTTGCTTGAGTAGATTTCTTATTAACTTAAAGGCTATAGAGAGCCTTTACAAGTGTTTTCACATTAAAACCGTTTTCAAAATAAAAGGTTCACGACTACATTGTGCATTAAAAATTTATTAGCTGTTGTATTCACTTGCATAATATTATTATTCACGCATACATAACATTGTTTTATAAAATTCTTGCTTCAAGTCATATATTATATTACATTACTCATTAAGCCCGTTGTGGATAATTGGGTTCACTACTCTAACATTTCAGGTCCTTCTACTTTAGATTAATGCAAGATGGTGGTCACAGAGTAGCATCACGTTCTCTTTTATTTTAATACGTTTCTTCACGTTGTTCACTAATTTGAATTAGAATAATGTATAAGGATAAGAAAAACTTCATATATAGTTTGTCTTAAATATTTTTGCTACTGCTACATTTGAATGACGATACATAACCTATTTTTGTTCAACTTATTTTTACTACATTTGCCCTTCACCCTAGGGGTGTTCATCAACCCAATTAACCCGACCGAACCGACCAACCCAAACCTTTTAGGTCGGTTTGGGTTGGATTTTTAACTATATTTGGGTTGGGTTGGGTTTTAAAATGCTCAACCCAAATGGTTTGGGTTGGTTTGTGGGCTAAACCCCCATAATCCGAACATGACCCGACCCAAACCAAAAAATACCTTAGGTTTTGTGCAATTAATTTTGGTTCTAAAATAAATATGATTCAAGGAGATGATGCATTTGTTGCTTAGAAAGAAAGCATAAGCATGTTATTCAAGTTTTTGTATTAGATTAATGCATTAACCATTATATATCTGATAAAGGGGCTCTTTGTACTCGTTTTATATTAGATTGATGCATTAAACATCATTCTTTATTTATTATTTTGCCTATTGCTTAGTCATACGTAATATATTTATGGTATTCCTACTATTGTTCAATCTATTATCAATCAATATTCTTCACCTGTTTCAAATTTGTTCTATCTAATAATTCATCTTGTTTATTTCCAAATCATCATCTTTTCCTATTTGAATTTTTGCTAATGTTCTTCTCATTTCTTGTAATTTTTCTAGTTTAGTCTCACAGCTTGTGGTTCATTCTCCTTATATTACTTCTTCTTCATTTATAATATGTTTATCTATACCTAGGCAAGGAATGTTATTTTTAAGTAAACAACTTGTAAAAATTTTAAAATTCAACCCGATAACCCAACCAAAATCGAATCGAACCAAAACTATTTGGGTTGGGTTGGGTTTAGCCGTAGATTGGGTTGGGTTGGGTTTCAACTTTTCCAACCCGAACTGTTTAAGTTGGGTTGCGGGTTTACCCTAAACCCGACCCAATCCAACCTATGAACACCCCTACTTCACCCTACGGAATGAATCCATACAAAATATAAAAGGTTATGTACTAAAACAGCTCATTAAAACTATTGTTGATGGAGAAAAAATATATAATATTATTTTCCTTTAGTAATAAAATGTAGTAAATGACAATGCGAGTTTATATTAAGTTTTATTTCTCCTTAATTTTCTACAATGTTTTCCCTAGAAGCTCTAGTCTGCGTTGTCAATGTTGTTTGTTAACATTATAAACAAAGAGGAGAAGATTCTGATAATAAATATCGTTAGATAACATTTCCTTGACGAAGGGTACCATTAAGAAAAGAAGATATTGAAGGAGCTTGACTGTACAAATGAACAAGCTTGTGAAGTGATGTTTATTTATGTGTATAGTTTACATGAATAGACATGATACAGATTACTTTCCCTCACACTTATTTTGTCACTTACACCTGAGTATTTGAAAGGGAAAATTTTGAATCTTATTCATATACAAAAAAAATGAGAGTATACATTAACAACTAACTAATCAAAAGTGCATCTAAAAATACTCCTAGGGCTATAGGGCATAGGTTGGTGAGTCCTGAATGCAACTCTCTCTGCCTTCGTTGCTGCTGCTATTTTTAGTTGATGAAATGACTTTTCTAGCGCAATCTCCTCTGCCTTCCTTGCTGCTGCCGCTTCTACTCTTAGTTGATAAATTGTCTCTTCCAATGCCATTTCCTCCTTCCTAGCTGCCTCTGCAATAGCAAGTTGATGTACAGCCTCTTCTAATGCAATGAGCTCCTTCCTAGCTGCCGCTGTAACTACATTTTGGGTACTTACAATGGATGGTGGAATATAGAAGCACGAAGCG
>JAJIYU010012299.1:0-14634 GCA_030144865.1 Tinospora cordifolia | reverse complement strand
CGTTGATCACGAACCAGATCCAAACACTACGATCGATGATCATCCAACGGCCAGGATTCGTGCTCACAGTAAGATGATCATCTAGTGCTGCGCTCAAGGTGCATCCAATGACGAAGATCAAAGCCGCGTGATTAGATCGCGAACTTTGATGCGCTCGAGAATCATCGGATGGTTCAGTTCAAAGCTGTTTTGATTAGATCACGATTGTTGATGCGCTCGAGGAAATCTAGCGGCTGAGATCGACAATTCGAATTCAGTTGATTTATCCAAGATTAATCCAACGGCTCTAATCAAAATTGAATGCGCGTCTCGAGGAAGATCAGAGGAACCAGATAAAAGCTAAAATTTAAAATACAAAAATTATGTTAAAATTAATGAAAAATACGAAAAAAAAATCCGAAAATTTTGAAAAATAGTTTCTAAATTTCGAAGAATATTTCTAAAATTTGAAAAAATTCTGAAAAATACCCATTTTGCTCCAAAAATTAGAAAGTACGAAATTAGGGAGAATTAGGGTGTTTTATTAAAAGAACTCACAAAACTTTCTAATTTTCTCCCTTGGAAAATCTATATAAACCCCCCTAGGCTCATAATTTTATTCATTCCAAAAAATAAGAGTTGAATGATCATTTTGTTTTCTCAAAGCCTTCTTCTTTGCACCTTTTCCCATCTTTCCCTTCTTTTGTGTGTGTGAGAAGTTCTTCTCTCAAATTGGGAAATTAAGTTGGGCGATCTTCATTGGCACTAATACGCGGGGGGAATTGCTATCGAAATTTCGGAAGAAAAGCGTCATAAGGTGGAAGTGATTTCTAGAACACCCTCTGTTCTTATTTGAATTCATGGCATGCTCATTGTTTGTGTGTTTTTCACTAAATTCAAAGATTTTCAACTTCAGTTCTAGAATTTTAAATGTTTATTTCAGTATTTCAGTTTTGATTCATGTTTGAGAAGTCATATGATCCATGCCATATCAGTATCATGTTTAGGATTTTAAATTAAAGTATGATGCATGTTTTATGAGTGTATCATGAATTGACTGGGTATATTCTGAATTTTAGTTTGAATTCATATTCTGAAATTTATTTTATGAGATCATGATATGAGAATTAATCAAAGATGATGGAGAAAATAACCACGTACAATCATAGTAAACATGTGGGTTGCTATGGATGTTCTTTTCATATGATTAGTTCATATGGTTTTAAGACCAAAGTATTTGGTTGGTGGGTAAGTTCCCTTGAAGTCCAAAAGTCCAATGGAATTGGCTAAGAAAAGCTATATTTCACTCTAAGAAGGTACTTTGTTAAGAACATCAAGGGTTTAAAGGCCCTTTTGGTCTGAGACTCGACTTGAACAAATTGTTGTTTGAAACGCCTAATGATTGCAAGTGTTTGAATTATGATTGTGTATGAGTTTGAATATGAAAGACGGTTGTTCAAAAAGGATCAACTAGGCTATGTGCTCATTCTTCCTTTCTTATTTTTCAGGAACATGAACCCATGGAGCAGTTGATTAGAGATAGTTCTTAGAAAGCGTCTACAATATTATAATTTTTTTTAGAATTTTTAGTTCATGTTGCCCAAAGTTTTTATGTTTTTCTACAGAAAAGTATTTTGAAGTCTTCTGTTGTAATTATTAGTTTTTTTTAAGAGTTAGTACTCTCAATTATTCTCTCTATTATGAATAAAATAGTTTGAATTTCTTTATCTCTTTTAATTTGCCTTGATTTTATTGAAAATTTTGTATTCTTGAATTTTATACAAAGGCATGAGATATTGAAAAGAAAAGAACAAGTGTGTGTCACTTGTAATGTAGCACCAGCCTGGCCTGCCATTTTGTTAAATCCACTGTCAAGATAACGATGGCAATGTACACTGTTTAAAAGATACAGGGGTTGGGGTGTTACATGAACATTAGGCTTCCCATTGTTGATGCATGTGATACACAAGACATATTCATTCTCTCTGCTTCATTGCTAGGAGAAATATTAGAAGACAATTTAAAATTAACAGGAAGTGGGGTTAAAATTGGTTTACAATCTTACATGTTGAAACGCCGCAAGATCTTTCTGAGATAGTTCTTTTAAGAAAGCCAAATCTTCCTACCTTTTTATCTTAGCAAATTTTCATCCTTAAAATCTTGTTTGTTGGTCCTAAATTCTTCATATCAAACACCCTAGTCATTTGTGTCTTCAAATCTGTGACTCGATCTTTGTTGGGACCCACTACTGACATGTTGTCGACATACAATAGTAAGATGATGAAATCATTACCTTCAAACCTCTTATAATATGTCTGGTGGTCTAAATTGAGTCTGTTGTATCCAAGGCTTATGATAAAGGAATCAAATCTCTTGTACCAATATCTTGGCACTTGCTTTAGACCATACTAAGCTTTGATTAACTTGCAAACCAAGTCTTTTTTCCCTTTTCTATAAAACATTTGGGTTGGAGCATGTATATTTCTTCTTTTAGTTCTTTATGAAGAAATGTAGTCCTCGCATCCAATTGTTCTAGAGGTAGATCAAATGTAGCACACTTCTAGAACTATTCTAGTTGTAGTAAGTCAAACAACTGGAGAAAATATTTTAGTGAAGTCGATGCCTTCTTTCTAAGCATATCATTTGACTACCAATCTTGTATGAAACTGCTCCATTTGGTCATTATCATCACGCTTAATTTTTTATGCCCATTTGTTCTTGATGGCTTTTCTTCCATGTGGTAATGATATAAGATTCTACGTTTTAGTTTGATGTAGACCTTTAATTTCTTCTTACATTGTTGTCATCCATAAAGTTGTTTCTTGGCTACTTGTAGCCTTATGAAAAGTTGATGGCTCTCCATCCTTTGTTAGAAGGCAACATGCAATATTACTCGACATATCATACTATGAGTTCCACGAAGGTGCCTCTAGTACTCGTGTTGAACAACAAATCATCGGTACCTTAGATTCCTCAGGTACTTTCCCTCATACTCCGATACTGGTTCAAAAGAATCTAATCGTCCAGACCTTGTTTCTATCTAAACTATGCTACTACCTACAATCTCCCTTAAATTGCTGGCATTTTCTTTCTGCATCTCTTCCTCTACAAAGATTATATCCCTATCGACAATAACCTTATGGATAATGGGGTCCCATAGGCTACCCCTTGCTCTGTCAACATACCTCAAGAACATATATTTTTTGGACTTGGGATCCAATAAAAACTATTCTTAAAATTTATAATAAATAATAAATGTTTTTTTATTTATTTGTGGACAATCATAACTATAAGGTTGGTAGGTTTTGAGTAAAATAAAATTTTAAAGCTAAACTCGAGAGCTTAATAATAAAATAAAATATTTTAACATCAATAATTACTCAATAGCCCAATTGGTTAGAAAAGTGTGTCCAAAACAAGAAGTCTCGAGTTCGAAATTCAATCTATCACTTTTTGCTTCAAAATAAATAATACTTGCATGGAAGTAATTACAAGTGACAAACCTATAACAATCTTGAATAATGATTATGAATTAATATAATATACATTGAATTATTGGACCAAGACATGTGGCATATTCTTATACCAATCCCATAGAATTAAGTTACACCATGTACAATGGGATTGTTGGTTTAAATGGGCACCGAAAATCAAAATTCAAATTTTAAATTTTAAATTTGAATTTCAAATTCAAAAACATGTTAAAATCGGAGATATTCATGATCACAAGCAATATAAAAAATATAATCGATTAAAGATGCAATAATTGGATTACAATAATGAAAGATTTGTAATTTAATAAGTTTTCAAAGAAAATTAATGGAAAAGGAAACCAAATATGTTAAATTTCATGAAAAATATCACAAGATGAGTTAGATTCAAAAATAACTTTGAAACCCTAGGAACAACTCCCTTTTAGAATCATCAAAACCATCCAAAAACCAAGGGTTTGATATGAGGATGTCTCAAATAGAGAGAATCCATTAGGGTTTGATAAAACAAGGAAAAACAAAAACTTCATACATGCATAGGAAAGATAATACCCTAACTGCTACTCACATCTTCCTGTATAAACCCATGAAAAAAATTCCCTTTCTGTTTTTTTTTTTTTTTTTTTTTTTGCCACACTTAAGGACTTCTTCATTTCTCATCCTCTCACACTCCATCATCTCCGCTTAGAGCACCATAGGAAAACGACATCAATTGGATGAAAGAACGAACATTGAGGTGTGGAAAAGAACTTGTACTCTTCATGTCTTATTCTTCTCTTCTTTTCTCAACCATCATTATCGAACCACCTCAACTTGGCCTCCATAAGATTTATTCCAGCACCTATTCCACTCTTAAAAATGTCCCAAAATTCATAAACAAACCCTTGGGTTGAAACTAACCACAAAACCCTTGAAACCTAATAATTTTTTCCACTTGAACCCTCACTTTCAGCCTAAAAGAAAACCAACCAAGAGACCTCACCATGGCTGGACATAGACCACTTTTTTCCACACTTATAAACCATTCAGGCCACCCTCAAATAACCATCAAAAACCCACTTGAAAAACTCTTCCAAAGGCCATGCAAAAACTTCTCAAAACTATATTGAAAAACTATATTAAACCTATACTATGTGCACCGTTTTAACCAAGTCTTTTGTTTAGATTTTAAATCTATATATTTAATGATCTATTATTGGATTCTCAAGGTTAGGAAGGTATGAAAGCAGAGGAGGAAATATTTAAGGGCCACAAACAATGAAAAACGCAAAGGAAAATATACAAGGAAGGTATACTCCCTCTAAACCCTAATTTAATGTGTGTGTGTGTGTTTTTTTTTTTTTTTTTTTTTTGCACACACATTGCCACCATTAGGGACTGAGGTAAACTATGATTTTCAACATGAATATCACCCTTCTTAGATGTGTTTTGAACTAGGTAGTAGCAATATAACATCCTCCACACAAACCCCTTAGTATATTTGGGTGAAAACACCAAAAAGAATGTGTTTCAGACATTTTATGTGCAAATCACTTGGGTTGAATGTGTGCAACCACATATCAAAGTATTATGACCTAAAAACAAATGAGATAAGTGTCTCAAAGTGGACACAAGACATGGGAAAAGTTGAATACACACAAACATGCACCATAGCTAAAACATTCAAAACTAGGTTGCAAGTATGCAGAAATGTAATAGTGAGTTATACACTATGAACAAAAATGAAATGATGTGAAAAACTATAGAGTAATATAGGAATAAATCCTTAAAGGTGTGGCCTTAATTTTGGGGCGAAATGGACATCAAAAGGCCTAAAAATAGGGTTGTTATGTGTCTTAGTGATAAAAAGATTAGGGTTGAAAGTTACAGCTCCATACTAAGGTCAAAACACTTAAAAGCTATTGAGATATGGCTTAGAAGTAAAGGAAAGTGGTTAGAAATTGAAATCTTAGCCCATAGCCTTGTAAGACACAAAATGTGTTCAAAAAATGCTAAAAAGGGAACATTTTTGGTGTACCCTTTACGAATAACTTAATATACCCTATTAGGTAATAAAAAAAACACCTAAATAGTTAGAAACATACCCTAAGTGTTAAAGTGGGTCACAAATAGTTAATAATGTGAAATGACAAAATCGGGTCCCCTAGAATAAAGCATGGCCATAGTTTTGATACAACGGGTGCATAATGACCATGGTTATGCATTAGGAAACTCAAACACAAAAAAAGTCTTAAGAAGTTCATAGATAATGACTCTTCGAGATTGGAACATAAATCATAAATACCCTGAATCATATTGTTATGACCAGTTTAGTAGGAGTAATGATTGGAACACTATAAATCCCTAAAGCTAATGCTATAACTTGATAGGTTAACTTTAGAGGATCAGTTTAAATTTTTGAATCTCAAGGAACCCAAAACGCGAGTACAAGTGGAAATGGACTCATGGCTTTCTCTTGTATTAAAATTATTGAAACTCTAATATGAATAAGTTTATTTTTGTTGAATTATGTGATTAGGTTCATGTTCGTATACTTTTGATTTCATGTTGGTTTGCATGGATGAATGATTATATGATAAGAAGCATGCTAGGGTTTTCAATTATTTATCATTTCATGCTAGGAATGATGGAATCATGTTGTTGATTTACTTATTGATATGATAATGGATGTGTACAGTTATTTTATTTTTGGTATGCCTTCAACTAAATAAAGATTATTAAGAAAACAAACACACACTAGAGTTGCCAAATTTGATAGTTGCCAAATTTGATTGTTGCAGGTATTGTCCCCAATGAGTAGGCTAAATGTGATATATTCATATTTGACAAATCCTGAACATTCTCCGATTTTAGATAAGTTGGGTTAAGGTCATTGACTACGATAGTACCACTCCCATGTATGACCACTATATAGTTTTTGTTTCGAGTATATTTGCATAATGACATTACTTTAGAAGTGTCTCAAATAGTCGATGACTTTTAAAAATATATATTTGAGGGTCAAGGTTTAATTTAGGAGGTGTCCCTAAACTGTAATGATCCATGTTTTTGGACATTGAATCGATAGGTTCGATCCGTAATTTCATGTATCTATTAATGAATTATAAATGATAATACATGATTTTATGGGAATTGTATAAATTAATGCACGTGATTTTTTTGTGGCAATTGTATTAGATGAGAAATAATAAATAATAATTGAATAATGAAAATGAAACTAAAATATTTATGTATGATTTGGTGTAGTGGGAAAAAGAAAAAAATAAATGAAATGAAACATGAAAAAGTTAATGCAATGAATTAATTCTTGCATGTGCATATAAATGCACCTATATGCATATATATATATATAAGAAGATAATATAAGATTTATGATGTGGGAGATGAGGGAAGCCACTTTGTTTGACTTATTTGGATGCATAGGACCCACCAAACACCCTTATATAAAGCCTTGCTCATTTCACTTCTTTGCTCAAAATTGTGTCTGAAAGGAAATCCAAGAGAAAGGAAAAAAAGGAGCAAAAAGGAGAAGAGAAAAGAAAGGAAAAGAAGAAAGAAAAGAAAGAAGAAAAAAAGAGAAGAAAAAAAGAAGAAAAAAGAAATAAAAGAGAGAAAAACAGAAGTTGTCGTTTTCGAGGATCTGACATTTTAGGTAATTTACTTTTGCCTCTTTTCAATTCAGAATTGTTATAGAAATTGTGAATTAAAGTTTTTATAGTATAGTTTTCAATAAAGATATTAGTTTATTGTGCGACCCAAAATTAGGATGTATTTTTCTTAGGAATAAAATTATACAATATATGTATCATTGTGTTCAGATTAAAGAGTAAAATACAGATATGTAAATTATTTGTACTCATTTAAGGCTTAAGAATTTATATGGTAGTTGAAAGTTAACACATAGGGTTATACCCATTAATACGAGAATTTTAGTTGGTGAGTATTAAAATGTCCAAATAAAATTCTGAACTCAATAACAATGAAATTAGGATTTTTAGAGGTCAATTGATATATTAAATTTTTATTTATGGAATTTGAGAATTAATTAATAAATATAGAAAAAATGTATATAAAGTAAAATAATATGAAATAATATAAAAATAATGTTATATAATACTATATAACATTATAAACTACTTATTGGGAAAAAAAATGAGTAACATATGAAATAATTAAAATTTTCTATTTACTGTATTGAACCGCCAAATTTATAAAAATGGTTGGTTATTGTGTACCAAAGGTGGGACACAAGTAGACAATATAGGTTTTGGTTATCTTAAGTCAATATTAAGGGCTAATTGGTACAAATTGACCTTGTTGATCACATTGACCATGTTGATCATACAGGTCGGCTAATATTTGGCCTGATTAGAATTGATTATATTGACCAAAGTTGACCAAATACATAACTGGACCACAATTGACCACGCCAACCTTTGATTGACCAAAGACTACAAAGTTAAATCTGAGCCAAGTTTCAAATAGATATTAAGAAACCACGTTGATCACATAGTATCAAACATCAGCAGGACGTGACCGATCACTAGAGGAACACCAAGAGCTGAGCATCCTTGTGAGTAGTGTTTTCTAATTTATCACTTAACTTGTTATTTTGTTCATAAATGAAATGTATTACATTTTGAAATGATTTTGCAATCTTTAAATGAATTTTTAAATAAAAAATGTGCACCGAATCTCGAAGTTCAGGTGCAGGTTAGGGTATTAAATGTGATAGAACATTGATGACGAGTGGTCATCGTACCTAGGGGAACGTTCTAGGCAGGTTTATCAATTGGGTTCTCCTATGGAGGATCTGAGGCTGTCATACATGAGGTATGAGTTGGCGGATCCCTATTATATAATATAAGAATATGCCTAACCATCGAGTACACCCGCTCAAGTAGATTTATTATTGCCTTGTAGGCTATTGAGAGCATCGACATGTGTCTTCAACATTAAAACCATTTTCAAAATGGAAAGTGCACGATTGTATTGTGGATTGTGCATTTATACATGACATTATTTTTTAGAATTCTTGTTCTAAGTTATAGCTCACTAAGCCATTGTGGACAAAATGGGCTCACTACTCTAACATTTTAAGTTCTTCTTCTGCGAATAAATGGAAGAAGGTGGTCATTGCGTACAGGCACCTCTTTATTTAGGTAGGATTTCTTCGCATGGTTTACTATTTTGAGAGTTGGTAGGATGTATAAGAAGTGAGAAAACCATTGTAGATATTTTAACTTGACATTTCCACTACTACTACATTTAGGGGTCTGTATATAGTTAATTTTTGTTTCACTAAAAAAAATCCTACTATAATCAAGTGTTTAGCTACTTTTGTATCTCTTGTTATTACTCTGATATTGTTGTGTGTGGATAAGAAAGTGTCTTAACCGTGTTTTGGCAAGCTTGGCTTGCGAGTGGGTTTGCCAAGGCACTATGTTGGTCGACTCACCTTTTACCCTAGGGATGAAGTCTCGACAATGTTGGTATCAGAACCCAAGGTTTTTCAATTAAGGATTAACAATTGCTCTAGGGAACCTTAGAGTAATCGCTGAAGTTAAAAAAATTCTAAGAATTACTTAGAGTAGCATAGCAGAATTATGGATGAAAACTTTCTACCTTCAAATTGATAAGAAGAAGAACCAAGTGAGGGTGGCCATATCATGAGGGGAATTTGACTATCATTGGGAGTTAATGAGTTTTAGGACTTAGAATTTGAACCTTGGGGATTAGACTATTACTTGGAGATAGCTACCTTAACGTGTAGTTATCTTTCATTACAAGCATTTAAAGTTATGGTATGCTAAACCTTGGAAATGACAGAAGTTTAATGTTTTATGTAGACCACGACGCCTCCTCGACGTGGGAAAACACTTCGAATCTCAGAGCTAGTGCCACCACCACCTCTGATTAAGCCTCAGCAGGATCCCATGCAAAGGCTCGAAGCTATGATCATGGCATATGCTGAAGTTGTTCAAGCCCAAACAACCTTATTGAGAGAGAGATTGGAGATGATTGAGGCTGAGCCAATAGCACCCTTTGTACCAAATCTACCTAAGAGAGTTGTAGATCGTGTAGAAGAAGCCCCAATGAGACAAGTAGATGAGGTTGCCCATGATCGCCTTCTGAAGAGGTTTTTGGATCTAAGACCCAAGGAGTTCCATGGGGGGTCTGAGTTTGGACACAATAGAGAACTAGCTTTGCAATATCGAGAAAAACGCTGAGACGTTGAAGTTGTTTGAGGATAACTAGGTAATTTTTTGGTTGCAAATGCTTGAAGATGAGGTCATGATCTAGTGAAAGGCCACCTAGACTATAGAGGGGCAGATTACTACATAGGCCCATTTTTGAAAATTATTTCTAAGTGCTTATACTCCTGAGACATCGAGGGAACATAAGAAAGTGGATTTTTTAACCCTATGACAGGAGGACATGTTAGTGAGGGAATACACTCACAGATTTCTCCAACTGGAGTTTTATGCACTTGAGTTAGTAGGTAACCTAAAGGAGAGAACAGGATGCTTCGGCGAGGGCTGAGGGCCAATATTAGGTAGGCGACATCGACATCTACCGAGGCCACTCTTGAGACCATCCAGAGGCAAGCACTACAGTTTGAGACTAATGGGAGAGATGAGTGCCTAATGGTCCAGATAGTGCACGGTGCCATAGTACAGCCGCAGTCGCAATTACAGTTCTAGTCATTAACGCAGGGCGGTTATTGTGGTGGATCCTGAGGAAGATGAAATACCCAGGGGGACAATCTAGAGAGGAGCATAATCACTCAACTTTTTTTGTCTCGATTGTTGCCACTCCAGTTCAAACATATCAGCCAATAGGACAACCACTAACTCAGTATGGGGCCTGAGGTAGAGGTCGAGGAAGAGGCTAAGATTCAAGGCACAAAGGCTATGGTCAAAGCTAAACATATTAGGCTAGGCAATGATGTTAAATTATATGTTATCAATGTGGTTAGCCAGGCCACAAACGATATAACTACCCTATGCTCGTTCCAACTTTCAGTGCACCCACCACTACTGTCACTCGAGGGAGAGCACAGGCTATCACACAGCCTAATCCAGAAGCTACCAATACTCTGGTAGAAGGTATTGTTTTTATTTTAGATTTTACCTTATATGTATTGGTTGATGTTGGCTCTACCTTATCATTCATCTCTTGACATGTCGTAGATAGATTGGAACTTAAACATCTTAGGTCATCCACCTGGCTCATGTTGAGTACTGTAGCTGGGGAGCGTATTTACCCTAATCTGATTTGTGAGGGTTGTGTGTTGAGACTAGGAGATTCGAGGATGATTATCGACCTTCAGGTGTTAGAGTTCCTAGAGTTTGATGCCATACTTGGGATGGATTGGCTAGCTACGTACCATGGACATGTCGATTGTTTTGCTAAGAGGGTGGTGTTTTAGATACCAAGTAATTTGTTATTATGTTTCAAGTAGTGCCTCTAATAGATCGAGAAATTGAGGCAAAATGGCAACTCAAAATGAGATCAATAATCTAGCCAATCTAAACACAATAGAGGAGGGACCTTCACGAGCAAGTATTGATGAGATTCCTATTATGAAAGATTTTCCTAATGTGCTTCCTGAATATCTACCTTGCTTGCCTCCTAAGCAGGAAATTAATTTCATTATTGAGGTTATTCTAGGGACACAGCCCATTTTGATCCCTCCTTATTGAATGACACCTAAGGAATTGTAAGATTTGAAAGTCTAACTAGAGGAATTAATGGATAAGGGTTTAATTACCCTCAGTGTGTCACTTTGGGGTGCTCTAGTATTGTTTGTGAGGAAGAAAGATGAGAGCCTTCATTTGTGTATCGACTATCGACAGTTGAACAAGGTGAAAGTAAAGAACAAGTACCCTCTTTCACGCATTGATGACTTGTTTGACCAGCTTAGGGGTGCCACTATAATTTTAAAGATAGATCTAAGATCTAGGTACCATCAGTTGAGGGTCAAGGAAGAGGATGTACTGAAGACAACCTTTCGAACTCGTTATAAGCACTATCAGTTCTTGGTCATGTCGTTTGGTGTGACAAACACCGCTGTGATGTTCATGGACCTGATGTAGAGAGTGTTTTATTCCATCTTGACTTCTTTGTCATTATTTTTATTGATAACATTCTTATTTACTCGAAGACTAGGGAGTAACACACCGAACATTTGAAGATTGTACTAAAGACTCCTCAAGATCATTACTCGCATGCTAAATTAAGCAAGTGCGAGTGTTGGTTGATAGAGGTCTGATTTTTAGGCCATGTGGTAGGAGCCAATGGTATTTTTGTTGATCTAGCGAAGGTCAAAACTATTATTAGTTGGTCGAGACCTACCACAATGACGCAAATCTATAGTTTTATGGGTTTGGCAAGCTATTATCATAGATTTGTGCATAATTTATCTAGGATTGTTGCACTTATGATGAAACTTACCCAAAAAGACGTGTCATTCATATGGACATATAAGTGTGAGGAGGTCTTTCTTGAGTTGAAACGTCATTTGATATCTGCGTCAGTACTTGTGCTAACTGAACCTAACTGTGAGTTGGTGATTTATACAGATGCATGTGGAACAGGCCTTGGGTGTGTGTTGATGCAGGGAAACCGAGTGATTTCTTATGCCTCACGACAGTTGAACATGCATGAGAGAAATTACCCTGTCCATGATTTAGAGGTGGCAAAAGTGGTGTTCGCACTCAAGATTTGGTGACACTATCTGTATGATGAGCATTTTATGTTTTATTCTGATCAAAAGAGCCTCAAGTATTTGTTTTCTCAAAGAGATTTGAATATGAGGCAGAGGAGATGAATGAAACTACTTAAGGATTATGACTTTAACATTGAGTATCATCTTGGGAAAGCCAATACAGTAACTGATGCGCTAAGTAGAGTATGGGTCAAGACTGTTTGTGTGGCTTGACATATGTCTCAAGAGTGGAGGATGATTGATTATGTGACAATGACGAGTACCCACGAGACTTCGACTTAGACCAGAGTCAGTGCACAGATGAAACCCCAACCGATGCTACTTGCTGAGATCATAGAGGTGCAGCCTTGTGACATTGATTATGTGATGTACTAGGAATGGGCAGACAACACTTCTCATGTGGAGCGGTTTATTCACAGTATTGGTGCACTGAGGTTTAGGGGACTATTCTGGACATCAGATGATCCTTGTCTAAGATAGGGAGTGCTAGCAGAGCTGCACTGTTCAAGGTATACAGTTCATCCAAGCACCAATAAGATGTATCATGATGTTTGTCGCACTTATTGGTGGTCGGGGATGAAGCGAGATATTGTGTCCTTTGTGTATAGATGTGACACGTTCCAACAGATTAAGCTTGAGCATCAGAGACCTAGTGGTTTTTACAGCCCTTGGCTATGCCTAAGTGGAAAAGGGAGCACATTGTTATAAACTTTGTGATGGGATTACCCAAAACTCAGAAGAGACACAACACTGTTTGGGTTATTGTGGACAGATTGACTAATCTGCTCATTTCTTCCTGGTTCATACTAGAGATTTGGTTGGGAGGCTGAGTTAATTGTATATCTGTGAGATTGTGAGATTACATGGGTTCCTAGTATCCATTGTGTCTGATAGAGATGATCAATGTACGTCTCATCTTTTGCAAAGCTTGCAAAGTCAGTTGGAGACTATAATAAACCTGAGCACCACCTTCCATCTACAAATTGATCATCAATATGAGAGAATGATCCAGATTTTGGAGGAAATGCTTCATACATGTGTCCTTGATTTTAGTGGTAGCTGGGAGGATCATTTGGCATTGTATGAGTTTGTATATAATAACAGCTACCAGGTGAGTATCGACATGACACCATTTGAGGCATTATATGGTCAACCTTGTCGATCACCAACTTGTTGGGCCGAAGTTGGTGACATAACAATTTGGGCCCTACTTTTGTACAAGAGAAGAATGATAAAATCCAACAGATTCGTCAAAACGTGAATGCAGCTCAGGATTCAGAGAAGAATTATGGAGATAACCGAAGGAAGATCCTTGAGTTTGACATTGGTGACCATGTACTACTTCGGGTTTTTCCTCGAAAGGGCCAAACTCGTTTTGGTATTTTAGAGAAACTCGATCTGAGATATATTGGACCTTTTAAGATCCTCGAGAGGATAGGTCTTGTTGCTTACGATTGGCATTACAATCTCAGTTAGCGGGAATATACAATGTATTTCATGTGTCAATGTTGAGGAAGTACTACCCCGACCCTTGGCACGTGTTAGACTGGAAACATGTTGAGTTGCGAGAGGATTGCATATACGATGAGGCTCCGGTAGCTATTATTGATTGAGCTATGAAGAAATTGTGTAACAAGGAGATACTGATAGTATGTGTATGTTGGCAGTTTCATGGTGCTGAGCAAGACATTTAAGAGCAAGAGGACTATATGGTGAGGCACTTCCCTAAAATTATGAGAGTTGCTTCTTGATTTTTTATTATTGTAGTAAATTTCGATGACGAAATTTGTTCTAAGAAGGAGAGACTATAAAGACCCATATTCTTGGACATTGAGTCGACAGGTTCAATTTGTAATTTTATGTATCAATTAATGAATTATAAATGAAAATACTTGATTTTATGAAATTTGTTCTAAGAAGAAAAGATTTAACGACCGTATTTTTGGACATTGAGTTGATAGGTTCGATCTGTAATTTTATGTATTAATTAATGAATTATAAATAAAAATACATAATTTTATAATAATTATATAAAGTAATGCATGTGATTTTTTGGCGGAAAATGTATTAGATGAGAAATAATAAATAATAATTAAAGAATGAAAATGAAATTAAAATAAAATTAAAATATTTGTGGAAAAAGAAAAAATAAATAAATGAAATGAAACATGAAATATATTAATGCAATAAATTAATTCTTGCATGTGTATATAAATGCACCTATATGCATATATATAATAAAGAGATAAGGGTGCTTGGTTGGAAAAAAAACAAAAATTAAATATATAAATATATATATAAGAAACTAATGTAAGATTTATGATGTGGGAGATAAGGAGAAGTTGTTTGTTTGACTTATTTGGGTGCATGGGACCCACCAAACACCCCTATATAAAGCCTTGCTCATTTCACTTCTTAGCTCACAATTCCATT
>JAJIYU010012298.1:0-14677 GCA_030144865.1 Tinospora cordifolia | reverse complement strand
AATTTTATTTAATTAATTGAGTTTGTGAATTTCAGTTATTTCTTTTACTATTGCCTTATTAAATTCTTAATTTTAAGTTATGTGCGGTTAAATATGATCAAGGCATGAAATAACTGAAATAGAAAGTCAAGTGTGCGTCGCTTGTAATGTAACACCGGCCCGACCCGCCGTTTGGTTTAGTCCACTGTTATGAAAAACGGTGGATGGTCCAATGCTTGATGATACGGGGGTTGGGGTGTTACATACAGAAGCTTCCCGATCTCGTGTCCTGATCAAACAATTTGCTGTTCTCACACAAGTTCTTGTCTATAGCCTATGCCCTAGAGATTTATGCTTTTGATCCACTGTGCGACCCCTGGCTACACCACATTTCTACCTAGGGTCTTTCTTTGGACCTAGGGTTCAATCTGGTTAACTCACAACCTCTATCTTGTCAAGATACCATATTTGACATCTTTTTCGACTTCTATTCGCTTTCTTGCCCTAATTTTCCACCTTCTAGTTTTTTTTAATAGAAAATAAGAGTGTTCTTTAACTTTGACTACTCATATGAGCTGGTGGGACAACCTCCAGATCAGGCGGCGAGACCGAAGTCTGCTTAGCAACCGCGCTTTCTAGTACGGGATAACCCACCTCCCTTTCAATGTTTAGCTTTACTCAGGACAAGGCTTACCCACTATCAGCTCAACTTGTAGTCTTTGTATCCAAACAAAACATTTCAAAAACATATACTTGTTTTTTGAAAACACTTTCTAAAACATTTTTCATGTTCAAAAATAAAAGGTAGGCATTCAAATTCAAGTGAAACCCTAATTTGAGTTTCTAATTATTGTCAAGCAACTAATGTTTGACTTTTTATTTCTAGCCCAAGGCATTCAAGATTCGATTCTATTCAAAGTGAAACCCTAATTTGAGTTTCCAATTCTACTCAAACAACTACTAATTGACTTTCTATTTCCAGCCTAGCATATCTAATAGCTAAGCTCTAATACCACCTTTATAACACCCCAACCCCCGTATCTTTAAGCATTGGACACGACCACCATTCTCTTGGCAGTGGACTAAACCAAATGGCGGGTTAGGCCGGTGTTACTTTACAAGTGACACACACTTGACTTTCTTTTTATTTCAATTATTTCATGCTTTGATTGTATTTAACAGTACATAACTTATATTTAAAAATTTATTAAGGAAATAATACAAGAAATAACTGAAATACATAAACTCAATTAATTAAATAAAATTGAGTACATAATTTGAACTTGAAGAAAATTATTACAGCGGAAGAATCAAAACTTGGGCAACATGCCCTTACATAGAAATTAAAAATTTTTTAAATAAAATGACCTAACTAATTTTCATGGTCGTCGTGTAAATCAATTACTTGAAAAATAGAAGGAAGGGTGAGCACATAGCCCAGTGGGTCTTTTTAAACATCTAAATCATTATTTCAATTCAAACAAACCAAGCATATCAAACACTTTTGTACGTTAGGCGATTCAAACAAATTTCTTGTTTATGGTTGACATTCGGACCGAAAGAGTTTAATCTCTGTGTTCCACATCATGGGGAGAGAGAGTGACAAACGAAAACTCAAACCCCAATATTTATGAAGTGGGATCACTCTTGGAAACCCAGTTCGAAATCGTCAATGGTAAACCGGCAAGCCGGGTCGGGGGGTGGAACACACACGATGACACTATGCAGTCCATCAAGGCGTCGATACGTGGATTGAATCATTATGTAATCTTTTCTTAGTGATAAAACACAAAATATCAGATTAAACCATCGATGCAACATATACAAAACATGAATCATTAAATATTTATTCATGACACAATTCATGTATAACATGCATCAATATTCTTAATTTTTAAACATGCATAACATGCATTCATGGCACATCAAATAAATAGAGCATGCATATCAAAACATATATGCAATCAATCATCTTCAAAACATTATTACACATGCAAGACTTATTCAAATTAAAATAAAGAAGTAGAAGTTATAAGTCACTTCCACCTTAAATGTGTCCCTTCTACGCATCTCTGAAATCCGGCAGAGTTCCATTACTTCAAGGCTTCCAAACACTCAAGGACTCTCAAGAACACTCAAGAATAGTTCAAGATCACTGAAGAACACTCAAGAACTAAGGGGATTGCCAAGAAGAAGGCTTAGAGAACAAGATGACAATTCGACTCTTGTTTCTTGGGATCAGATGAATTGTGAGCATAGGGGGTGTTTATATAGAGTTCAAAAGGGTAGAGAATGGTAAGTTTGGGTGTCATCTTGTGGGAAACTTGCCAATAATTAAAATTTCTGTGCCCCCCAAGCATAGGAAAATAACAAGCGAGTTTGGAATTTAGAAACATGATTTTTCAGAATTTTTTTTTAAAATTTTTCAAATTTTCTCGGTTAATTTTTGTTATTTATTGAAGCGGCTAATCGGGACCGTAGGATCTTTCTCGAATTGCGCATCGCATCTCTGTTATTTAGGTTCCTTGAATCTGAACCGTTAGATATTCCTCAAGTGTAGCACTCGATTAATGAAAATCGATCTGGTCGTTGATTTTCCTCTAGTACAGCACGCGATTCAGGATTTACATATTATGCTGCAGATCTAGACCGTCGGATGATCCTCGAGCCCAGAGTGCGGATCACATTCGCGATTACCAAAAACCACCTGAACTATTGGATTTGGATTGATCGACTGTGGCCCGTTGGATTTTCCTTGATCGATGTACATGTTCGCGATTACAACATGCGTGTTTGATCTCCGTCGTTGGATGGATCTGGAGCATAACATCCGATCCTGATCACCAATCCAGGCCGCACGATGAACCTCGATTGTAATGTCATTCGTGATCAGATGAGACGCATTCGAACTGTTAGATCATCCTGATCATTTTCGGGCCGTTGGATCTTTTTGATTCGGTGCTCCTAGGTGTCGTTTGAGACTTCAATCTCATTTGTTGGATTTTACAGATTCGTTTTGGACCGTTAGCAGTTTCTAATTACCAAATTGCTTTCTAATAATGTTATTGTCTGAATTTTGCCAATTAGACACTTCCTTATTAATAAAAACTTGATTTTTTTTGTATATTCCTTTCTTTTTTGATGATTTGCTAATATTTTTTCCTTTCTAATTATTTAATATTGCATTTATTTGATATTTTTGTATTTTCGTAATATTTTTAATGCTAATAATTAAATAATCTACATTTTTCATTTCCATATATTTTTATTTATTTCATATTTCATTTTCAGATAATAATTTATGTAATAATACTCTAATATTTACATAATGCTTTATTTATTTTTAATAAATACATGTACACTACATTTTTATTTAATTATATAAATTTTTTTATCTACATATTCCTATAATATATAGTATTCACATTTATTGTGCTAACACACACCTTATTCATACCCATATTAACCTATATGTGTATTATTTCTATTTATTTCTTAAAAAACTTCTTAAATTTCATAATTAATTCTACTAAATTGTAATTTTTATTAAATTATCAAATTAAGGTCTTATTTGCCTAATTCTTTATTATATATCTAATATATTTTATTTTTCATGTGCCAACCTACAATTTGCACCAAAAATTTTCTTAAAATATTTGGAATTGATTCATTTAACTTATTTTATTTATTTTAAATTATTTGACAAAATTCTGGGGTATTACCTACTCCTTTGATGTTCTTAATTTAGATACCCCTCTTTAGGGTAGAAAAACATTTCTTTGTCACTTTTCATTGGATGCCACATACCTAATACCCCTTAGTTGCGCCCGCAACCACACACTCCATCTAATACCCTAAAATTTTATCAAATAATTAAAAATAAATAAGTTTAATGAAATTAAATGACATAAGTTAAGCGAAGTAATTTTGAAGATTTTAAGAAATTTTTGGGTACAAATTATGGGTTGTCAAATGAAAAATAATATGTTATGGAGATATAATCAAATAAGAATTTTAGTACAAAAATCGTACATATTTCGATATAGAAAAGTTACCCAAAAATAAAAAATAATATGAAATATCTGAAATATTGAGTTATTGAAATATATAAGAGAAATAAAAATAAGAAACCATACTAAAAAAATTTATTATATACTAATTTCAAGAAAATTGGTTAATTCACATAGTAACACAAGAAATAGAAAGTTGACAAAAAAATAGCAATACGTATAAAATAAAATCGACAAATAAAGTTTTAATTTGATATTTAAATAAAAATGTCAAATGAGTATAATTAATTATAAAAAAATGACATTTAAGTAGGTCTCTGAAAATAATAAAAAATAAGTAAAAACATTTTTTAAGGAATTACTTTCATTTATAAAAAATTATTTATTACAAAATCTAGGCATAATTTTAATTTGTAGCCTAATTGAAAAAAATAAATAAAAATAATAGTGTAAAAATATAAGAAAAATAATATGTTATGGAGATATAATCAAATAAGAATTTTAGTACAAAAATCGTACATATTTCGATATAGAAAAGTTATCCAAAAATAAAAAATAATATGAAATATCTGAAATATTGAGTTATTGAAATATATAAGAGAAATAAAAATAAGAAACCGTACTAAAAAAATTTATTATATGCTAATTTCAAGAAAATTGGTTAATTCACATAGTAACACAAGAAATAGAAAGTTGACAAAAAAATAGCAATACGTATAAAATAAAATCGACAAATAAAGTTTTAATTTGATATTTAAATAAAAATGTCAAATGAGTATAATTAATTATAAAAAAATGACATTTAAGTAGGTCTCTGAAAATAATAAAAAATAAGTAAAAACATTTTTTAAGGAATTACTTTCATTTATAAAAAATTATTTATTACAAAATCTAGGCATAATTTTAATTTGTAGCCTAATTGAAAAAAATAAATAAAAATAATAGTGTAAAAATATAAGATGAAAATAAGAAATCTTATTCCAATGTTTATTATATAAGGTTTATTAAATTTATTAGAGAAAGATTAGTAAGATAATTTAGTACACTAAATAATTAGTAAATTTATTTAATAAATTAAACGATATTATTGAATGCAAGAAAATTAGTAAGTTTATTTAATACATCAAATAATCAGTAAGTGTAATTCATATATTAAAATATATTATGTAAAAACTTATGCGTAATTTATTGTGTAGCATCATTGAAAGAAAAAAAAAATATATATATATATATATAAGTCAAATTAATTAATAAAACTTGATTAGCAAGTTATATATTTATGGGTTACAAAAGTAAAAGTGAGAAATATTATGAATCGATTATTTAAATAAATTATCTAATTAGCTAGTTGATTTGGATTTAATACATAACAAAAAAAAATGGAAACAAAATATATAGAGTTTACAATTTAATTGTACAATTGAAATAGAATAAAAATATAAATTAGAGATTAGAAAATTTTCAGAAAATTTGGATAATATAAATAATAAAAAATTCAGATACTGAAAATAAAAAAAAATCTCAAAATAAAAATATAGAAATATTAGCCAGTTTATATTATAGATATAGGTTGAAATTTTTTTTACAATATATGGATTGTAAAAATTAGCAATCAAATATGTGTATAGATATGGTTTATATTAGTAAAATATAGTGACAAAAAAAAAATATGGATACACCGCCCGAAATATATCTATATGGATTGCTTTAAAAATAATAATAAAATAAAAATTAAAAAATGTGGCACAACAAACGAAAAGAAAAAAATAAAAATATAACAAAATAAAATTTTGTGGCACACCACTCGAAAATAAAACTAAAATAAAAAAATCAAGAGAAAATTGATCTTGATCTTGATCAAGCCAAAATAATAATAATAATAATAATAATAATAATAATAATAATAATAATAATGATGATGATAATAATAATAATAATAATAATAATAATAATAATAATAAAAATAATAATAAATAAACTCTAAATACTTGATCTTGGTAATTTATATGTAAGAGAAAATTAGAAAGTTGCCTTTGGACTTGCCACCAAAAGTTATTAAATTTCACTCCCCTAAACTCTATATAAAGGACCTTAATGCTCTCATTTTTTCATCCCAAATTAAGAGCATACTAGTCTCTCTTGACTCTCTCTGATCTCTTCTTAGCAATCCCCTTAGTTCTTGAGTAATCTTGAACTGTTCTTGAGTGATCTTGAGAGTTCTTGAGTGTTTACAAACTTGGAGTAATAGAACTCTCCTAGATTTTAGAAGTGTGTAGAAGGGATTTATTTTTAAGGTGGAAGTGATTTCTAACTTTTACTTCTTTATTTTAATTTGAATAAGTATTGCATGTGTGATGATGTTTTAAAGTTGAATGATTGAATATATGTTTTAAATATTCATGCTTTATTTATTTGATATGCCACAAATATACATGTTATGCATGTTTAGAAATCAAGAATAATGATGAATGATATGCTTGAATTGTGTCATGAATAAATATTTGATGATTCATGTTATGTACATGTTGCATCGAAGGTTTAATATGCTATTGTGTGTTTTATCACTAAGAAAAGATTGAATAATGATTCAATCCACGTACCGACATGATGATGGACTGCATAGTGTCATTGTTTGTGTTCTACCTCCAATCCGGCTTGCCAGCTTACCTTCGATGATTTTGAATTGGGTTTCCAAGAGTGATCCCACTTCATAGATATTGGGTTTGAGTTTCCAAGAGTGATTCTCTCTCCCAACGATGTGGAACACAGAGATTAAACTCTTTCGATCCGAATGTCAATTATAAACAAGAAATTTGTTTGAATCCCCTAATGTACAAAAGTTTTTGATATGCTTGGCTTGTTTGAATTGAGATAATGACTTAAATGTTAAAAAGATCCACTGGCTATGTGATCACCCCTTCCTTCTATATTTCAAGTAATTGATTTGCATGGAGACCATGAATATTAGTTAGGTTCTTTATATTTAAAAAGTTTCTAATTTCTATGTAAAGGCATGTTGCCCAAGTTTTGAATCTTCCGCTATAATAGTTTTTTCTTTTCAAGATCAAATTATGTACTCAATTTTATCTAATTAATTGAGTTTATAAATTTCAGTTATTTCTTACATTATTGCCTTATCAATTTCTTAAATTTAAATTATGCATTGTTAAATAAAGTTAAGGCATAAAATAAATAAAATAGAAAGTGATGCAAGTTGTGTACTTGTGAATATAACATCGGCCCGACCCACCGTTTGGTTTAGTCTACTGTCAAGAGAACGGTGGTCATGTCCAATGCTTAAAGATACGGGGGTTAGAGTGTTACAAAGGTAGTATCAGAGTCCAGTTACTAGAAGGAAGGGGTGCCTTGGGCTAGGCTTTAGGTGCTTTGGGCTAGAAATAGAACGTTAAGCCTAAACATGTGTTGATTAGGCTAGAAATAGAAAGTCAATCATTAGTTGTTTGACGAGAATTAGAAACCCAATTTAGGGCTTCACATTGAATTAAAATTTTAATGCCCTACCTTCTATTTTTGAAAAATGTTTTAGAAAGTATTTTCAAAAAAGGAAAAATATATTTTGAAATGTTTTGTTTGGATACAAAGACTACAAGTTGTGCTGATAGTGGGTAAGCCTTGTCCCAAGTAAAGCTAAACATTGAAAGGGAGGTGGGTTATCCCGCCTTAGAAAGCGCAGTTGCTAAGTAGACTTCGGTCTCGCAGCTCAATCTAGAGGTTGTCCCTCCAGCTTATATGAGTAGTCAGAGTTGAAAAACACTCTTATTTTCTATAAAAGAAAACTAGAAGGTGGAAAATTAGGGCAAGAAAGTGAATAGAAGTCGAAAATGGATGCCAAATGTGGTATCTTGACTAGACAAAGGTTGTGAGTCAACCAGATTGAACCCTAGGTCCAGAGAAAGACCCTAGGTAGAAACGTGGTGTAGCAAGGGGTGGCACAGTGGATCAAAAGCATAAATCTCTAGGGCATAGGCTAGAGACGAAAACTTGTGTGAAAACAAAAACTTGTTTAATCAGGACACGAAACCAGGAAGCTTTTGTATATTTCGATTTTTATGTAATATGGGATGCATAGAAATTTGGGGGTATGGAAGAAGCCTGGACTCGGAGAATGATCGGTAACTTTGGCAGAATGGGTTTTTTTATGCTCGCTGGTATAGGACGGTTGAGTATAGTGGGCTCGAGAACCTTAGTTATCGAGACTTTTGCAAAATTGTTTGGGTGTGGCTCTGTTCTGGGTGAAAACCTGTAACACCCCCATTTTCGATCGGACCTCCGTTCACATGTTGCTTTACGTGTGGATCGTCGCCCGTCAAAAATCAAGATGCTACTAAAATTTTCTTCTGTTAAAAATCTTTTTCTTCAAAATACAGTTCAGAATCATTAGTTTTCAAGTCAATGTCTATAAAGATATTCTGTGCAAGATAGAAAATCACAATAATTTTACCGAATAAATCATAAACAATGTAGCGGAATACCTTTAAAATTATTCATTGAAACCAAAATCGTTACACAAAGAAAGCCATTGAAAGATAAAACAATCGAAGTTAAACCAATATACATACATTAAAACAATCCAGTAAAATACTTAAAACATGACTTCCAAGTCACCTATCCCAGACGACCTCCCCATGAGGTGTCCAAATCAGAGTGCGAGTCTTCTGACGTAAGTCAACATATTCTACGTCTAGGTGTACCTGAAAAATAAAGTGGGAGTGAGCTCGAAAGCTTAGTGGATCGATCCTACACATTAGATGCATTATACAGACCCAATCCAAAACATTACAAACACTTTTCAACATTAGGCGTTTCAAACATTCATTTAATTTTGGTCGAAGTCAAAACTGGAAGAGGATTGAGATGCCTCTCGGTATTCCCTGTGATCCAATCCAATCATAATCATAGAGGCCTCAGGTGGTACCATCTAAAATCAATCATATCTCAGTATGACAGTCCAAGTGAGGGTACTTATCTAGACTCATACTGTTTCCCAAAGACTTCGAGTTGTCGTAGGCAGCTCAAGGTGGCAATACCTACGATCCGCCTTGCGGCTCGTCAATCGTACCGGTACGTAGATTCTTAATAAACCATCGTCTAATATTTTTCGTTTTACAAACGATCTCAATCACATCAATCATCATGCCCTTACAGTAGAACATATAACCCAAACTATACTTACAAGTTCACATGATAAGGTGCATAAATAAACAATGGAATCTAGATACACATTTGCCATGTCATGCATGCCCTAATTGAGTAAATCTAAATGCAATATCACGTCATAACTAATTATGCATGGATTAAATAGTTCATCACATACTACACATCATTCAAGAAGTCAAACAATTTCAATCAATTTCCTAGTAAAATTCTAATAACCTAGAACTATTCAATCAAATGCTTTGAATCTTAAATCCGTATAATACAAATGAGTGAGGAAGTCACGCCCACCTGATTATGCCGATCTCCAGGGCTCCTTGCCTTCCTTCGAGTAATCCCCTACTATAAAATGCACAACCTGAAATTTACCACTTAATAACTTATTCTCAATTTAAATGATTTCTAATTTAATTAGTAAGTCTAACTATCAGTTTCCCCTAGTTTAGGATTATTCCTAATTCCTAAAATTTTGTATATTCTAATTAATATAGTTTATCAGTCTGTTGGATCTTCTTAATTTGAATTTAAAACTTTAATAATCTACTTATAATTCTTTCGTAAAATTAGATTTCTAATAACTTAATCTTCGCAATTTAAATAATTTATTAATATCATAATTAATTTAATTACGAACAAAATAAGGCTTCTAATTGTCAAGACTTTAGTCTTTCTCACCCTTGAAATTTCCAATCTCTTTTCTACAAGAAATTTAGAATTTATCAAGGTTTATTATTATTATTACTGTCGTTTTTCTCACACTAGAATATACTTTGTTAGTTCATGATTTTATTAAGATCACTGTTAGAATAAGTGGTGGAAACCCTGTAGCTAACAGTGATACCACAGATGTGAGTAAGAAAGTGCAATCAACAAGATAGAGCACTAGACATTGTACATTTTCCATTTGTGGTGATGTACGTAGTCTTGTTCGAGATCTTACCAAATGTGGAGAATAGAAGGAAATTTTTGTAAGTTAACCATTTGATATATTCAAAGTAAATCATCAGGCTAGGAGAACTTCTTCCTCTATCCGAGTTGAGTAGATGTTTAAACGGATACAAGCCAAATTTCTTGGAACATCTCAGTTCATCCTTGACTTATGCCAGAGAGGGAAACATCTTCCATATATGGTATGTGGATGAAGAAATGTTTAGTTGATGTCGATAATGTGACTCAATGTATTGCTCCAATAAGGGGTTAATGATCAATACGTAACAAGTGTTCTCCTAAAGATTGATGCTACACTTGGTGGCTTAAATTCTTTGTTGTCAGTCGAACAATCTCCCTCTAATTCCCGAACTTCTGAGGTTCCAACCATCATTCTGGGAAAGACATTTTTGGTCAGCATGACCTACCCTCTATTACTGTGGTAGTTAATTCTAGATAATGACCACTAATTTCGATATAGGGCACTGATAAGAATACAATATCTTAAGGCTGATACGACAAGAACGGGATAATTAGATAAGTGCCTATTTGAGCCATATGGGCCAGAACCTAATTTCAAAAAGCTACAGTGGTTCACTATGAAAACTGCGAGATTGCATGATGAAAGAAAAAATGAAAATGTTGGAATAGCTCAAGTCCATCTCAGGTAAGAACATACACCGAACTATTGCTAAGTTTCAAATTCTTTCGTAGAGATGTCACGAATGTCGCGTGTGATATTTGGGCGAGGATATCATGGTCTCTACACTAGATCATGTCAACGGTAGTGGACTGATCATTCTTCCTAAGTGGTAATTCGGGGAGAAAACTACGTTCACAAATCTTCTTACAAAAAAAGAACAATATAATAGGACGTAGACTATTTCAAAATGATCAATGACAACTAATGACGCAACGTCTGAAGCTAGAAGGTGGTGGCCATTATGGTTTTGCTCAGCTATGTAAAGAACTTGAGGAGATTTTTGTGAATTTTCAGAGAATGGGTTAGAAGAGGAAATAACTTTATATCTGGTAGTATTTCAAGGCGATGAATCTGGTAGGGATAGATAAATACCCTAGTTGTACTCGTAATCTAACACACATGATCGGGTCGAATATGAAAGGATTTTAAGTGTAAGAGCAAAGTAACGCAGCAGAAGTGTGATGCGTTTTTGGAAATGTAGAATGATTGACAACATGAGTTAACTTGACTCAAATTTCGAGGACGAAATTTTATTTAAGGGGGGTAGATTGTAACACCCCGGAACCTTGTGAGCGTGTCACGTCACGAGCAAATAATTGGATAATAAAATAAAACATTCTTTAGAAAATAAATAGCAATAAATAAAATAAGAAATAACAATTATTAAACATATGCTTGGAAATCATGGATTGAAAAATAAATGAAAATATTGCGATGCCTGCGAATGCATCGATAAAAGGATTATGAAATAAATTAATCATGAGAATAATAGAAATAATAAAATAAAATAAAATAAAATATTAGTACATATGAAGACCATGAATATTAGTTAGGTTCTTTATATTTAAAAAGTTTCTAATTTCTATGAAAGGGCATGTTGCCCAAGTTTTGAATCTTCCGCCGTAATAATTTTTTTTTTCAAGATCAAATTATGTACTCAATTTTATTTAATTAATTGAGTTTATGAATTTTAGTTATTTCTTACATTATTGTCTTATCAGTTTCTTAAATTTAAATTATGTATTGTAAAATAAAGTTAAGGTATGAAATAATTGAAATAGAAAGTGATGCAAGTTGTGTACTTGTAAAGGTAACACCAGCCCAACCTGCCGTTTGGTTTAGTTTACTTTTAAGAGAATGGTGGTCATGTCCAATGCTTAAAGATACGGGGGTTAGGGTGTTACACTCCAAGCATGTGTTAAGCACACCCATAGCACCCATACCGGTCACTATGACAATACGTGGTTCTTATGTTCAATTTCTTATATTTAAGAATCACATAATCATAAAAGAAATTCAAAATGTAAAAATCAACCAAGAAAGCATGAAAACATTACATTGTATGCTTGAAACATTGAATTAAATCCTAAACATGGATTCTAAGCATGGCATGCTCTCATCAGTGATTAAGACATAAAAACGTGCTAACTAAAATTCAAATATGATTAAACATGCTAAAACTAAAATAAAACATGCTAAAAATTAGAATTTAAACAAGCATGAACATACTAGAAATTTAAAATAGCAAAGTGGAGGTTTAAGAAATTTTTTTCACCTTAATCCGAGTTTTTGTTGAATCCGGCAGAGGTTTACCTTATCAACCACTTTCAAAACTTTAAACCACCAGCAAGACTACTTCAAAAACTCTCTAAAATACTAAAATAAGAACTTCTCACACAAGAGAGAAAAGAGGGTGAGAAGAGGTGTCAAGAAAAGGGCAAGAACAAATAAAAAAGGAAGTGTCAACTCTTTCCTTTGGGATGAGATGAAAGTGAGCAAGGGGCGTTTATATAAATGTTAATGAGAGCATATGGGACGTCCTAGGGCAGCCTTTGGCAGCTCACAAAAATTTGGGCAAGTTTCTATACATAAAGGGGATGGTTTGTATAAAGAGGGCAAGTGTGCTCATGGTTGGCAAGTGGGACCACTATAACTTTATGATTCAAAATATATGAGTATAATCTTGTTTCCTAACTATGTGTGAACACAAAGGAGGTTTAAATCATATTCTAATTCAAATGGGACGTCCCCTATGTGCTCATGGCAAGTTTCCTTTTTGGTTTCCTTGCTCGCTTATCACACAAACACACAAGGAATACTTTCCCATTTTCTTATTTCTTGGACATCAACTATGGGTGTACAATATCAAATTTGAGGGGACACCATATAATAGTCAAAGATGCTCATCTTGGTTCCAAGAAACTATCTAAATAGAGTTACTCACATGTGTGTACACACACATGTACGTGGTTGGGCCGATTTTGGCTTAAGTGGGTGTGGGTGTACACAATCAAGTGGGGGTGGCCATGACTTCATGGGTTCACAAAAATCAAATAAAAATTAATATCTCCTTATTTATATGGAATTATGATTCATATTCTATAGTTTTTGAACCACATGAACCTAATGCACATTTTAAGGTATGGTTTGACCCTAGGTGATTTTTCTTAAAAAAAACTTTCCTTATTTAAGACCCACTGAGGTTACTAGGCAAATAAAAATTCAAATCTTGGCCAATTGTTTTGATTTTTTGATATTTCATTCATTTTTTAGTTCATCCCATTTCATTTTGTTTCGGGTCATTTCGATCCTCCGAAGTACCCAAAATGACAATTCTTTTTAATTTGGACCACTTGAAGGTCATTTGACAAATGAAAACCCTAACCTTGATCAATTGTTCTAATTTTTGGATATGTTGTCCCTTTACTTGGTTCATGTCACCTTACTTCATTTCAAGATATTTTGGGTCCCTAAGGAGCACTAAATGAGAGTTTTGGAACCTGCCAAATTTAGCCCTAAAATGAGCCCGATTTCACTTTGCCCCCAAATTTCACTGAATAAATGATAAATTTCATTTAATTGAGTACAAAAAATTTAGGGCATCACAACCTACCCTCCTTAGAAAAATTTTGTCCTCGAAATTTGGACATAACTAAAGATTTCTAGTGAACAGGTGTGGATACTTTGTCTTCATCTCTCTTTGGAGTTCCCGGGTAGCTTCTTCCACCATGTGATGTTTCCACAGTACCTTCACTAATAGGATATCCTTCGTTCGCAGACTCTGTACTTTATGGTCGAGGATTCTGACCACTGTTTCCTCATGAGTAGCATCATCTTGAATATTCACTTCTTCCCAGTGGATGATGTGAGAAGGTTCAGGTTCATACATTCTCAACATGGATACATGGAATATGTTATGAGCTAAAGTCATTCGACTTGGTTAGTCCAACTCATAAACACATTCTCCGATTCTTCTAAGTATGTCAAAGGGTCCGACAAACCTTAGAGATAACTTTCCCTTGAATTTAACCTCTTGATGCCCTTTTGAGGACTAATTCTCAAAAATACTTTGTTCCCAACTTGGAACTCTAGTGGTCTTCTCCTCTTGTCAGCACAGCTCTTCTGACAACTTTGTGCTATAGTCAGCCTCTTTTGTATTAACTTGATTTGGTTATTCATTTCTTCCACTAAATCTGGTCCAGTTAATACATGATCATCAAGTTTAGCCCAACAGGTAGGCGATCTGCAGGGCCTTCCATATAGAGCCTCGAATGGAACCATCTTAATACTTGCCTAGTAACTATTGTTATAGGCACACTCTGCCAAGTGTAAGTACTTGCTCTAATTCCCCTTGAAGTCTCAAACATAAGACCTCAACATATCTTCTAAAATCTGGATAACTCTCTCAGATTGACCATCCGTTTGAGGGTGAAATGTTATACTCATGATGAGCTTAGTACTCATCTCCTTATGTAGATGTTAGTTGCGTAGCAAACTAACATTATAATAGGTTAAAGGTTGCATTTTAGGAGCAATAAAGTAGAATAGAAGTTAGAATTGCATAAATCAGTCATAGTTGCATGTAATAATAGATTTGCATTGT